>SJYA01000579.1:512712-525615 GCA_006410615.1 Neotragus moschatus | reverse complement strand
TCAGTTCAGTTGCACAGTCGTGTCTGACTCTTTGTGACCCAATGGACTGCAGATGCCAGGCCTCCCTTTCCATCAACAACTCCCAGAGTTTACCCATATTCATGTCCATTGAGTCAGTGATGCCATCCAACCATCTCATCCTCTATCATCCACTTCTCATCCAGCCTTCAACCTTTCCCAGCATCAGGGTCTTTTCCAATGAGTCAGCTCTTTGCATCGGTGGCCAAAGTCTTGGAGTTTCAGCTTCAACATCAGTTCTCCCAATGAACATCCAGGACTGATCTCCTTTAGGATGGACTGGTTGGATCTTCTGGCAGTCCAAGGGATTCTCAAGAGTCTTCTCCAACACCACAATACAAAAGCATCAATTCTTCAGCGCTCAGCTTTCTTCACAGTCCAATTCTTACATCCATAAATGACTACTGGAAAAACCATAGCCTTGTTAGCCTTGACTATATGGACCTTTGTTGACAAAGTAATGTCTCTGCTTTTAAATATGCTATCTAGGTTTGGTCATAACTTTCCTTTCAAGGAGTAAGTGTCTTTTAATTTCATGGCTGCAGTCACCATCTGCAGCGATGTTGGAGCCCAAAAAAATAAAGTCTGACACTGTTTCCATTGTTTCCCCATCTATTTGCTGTGAATTGATGGGACTTGATGCCATGATCTTCGTTTTCTGAAGGGTGAGCTTTAAGCCAACTTTTTCACTCTCCTCTTTCACTTTCATCAAGAGGCTCTTTAGTTCTTCTTGATTATCTGCCATAAGGGTGGTGTCATCTGCATATCTGAGGTTATTGCTCTTTCTCCCAGCAATCTTGATTCCAGATTGTGCTTCATCCAGCCCAGTGTTTCTCATGATGTACTCTTCATAGAAGTTAAATAAGTAGGGTGACAATATACAGCCTTGACCTACTCCTTTTCCTATTTGGAACCAGTCTGTTGTTCCCTGTCCAGTTCTAACTGTTGCTTCCTGACCTGCATACAGGTTTCTCAAGAGGCAGGTCAGGCAGTCTGGTATTCCTATCTCTTTCAGAATTTTCCAGTTTATTGTGATCCACACAGTCAAAGGTTTTGGCATAAACAATAAAACAGAAATAGATGTTTTTCTGGAACTTTCTTGCTTTTTCCATGATCGGAGCAGATGTTGGCAATTTGATCTCTGGTTCCTCTGCCTTTTCTAAATCCAGCTCCAGCATCTGGAAGTTCACGAATCACATAATGTTGATGCCTGGCTTGGAGAATTTTGAGCATTATTTTACTAGCATGTGAGATGAGTGCAATTTTGCGGTAGTTTGAGCATTCTTTGTCATTTCTTTCCTTTGGGATTGGAATGAAAACTGACTTTTTCCAATCCTGTGGCCACTGCTGAGTTTTCCAAATTTGCTGGCATATTGAGTGCAGCACTTTCACAGCATCATCTTTCAGGATTTGAAATAGCTCAACTGGAACTCCACCACCTCCACTAGCTTTATTCATAGTGATGCTTCCTAAGGCCCACTTGACTTCACATTCCAGGATGTCTGGCTCTAGGTGAGTGATCACACCATCATGATTATCTGGGTTGTGAAGATCTTTTTTGTACAGTTCCTCTGTGTATTCTTGCCACCTCTTCTTAATATCTTCTGCTTCTGTTAGGTCCATACCCTTTCTGTCCTTTATTGTGCCCATCTTTGCATGAAATGTTCCCTTGGTATCTCTAATTTTATTGAAGAGATCTCTAGTCTTTCCCTATTGTTTTCCTCTATTTTTTAGCACTGATCACTGAGGAAGGCTTTCTTGTCTCTCCTTCCTGTTCTCTGGAACTCTGCATTCAACTGGGTATATTTATTCTTTCCTCCTTTGCTTTTCACTTTTCTTTCCACAGCTACTTGTAAGGCCTCCTCAGACAGCCATTTTGCTTTTTCACATTTCTTTTTCTTGGTGATGGTCTTGATCCCTGTCTCCTATACAAAGTCATGAACCTCCGTCCATAGTTCATCAGGCACTCTATCAGATCTAGTCCCTTAAACCTATTTATCACTTCCACTGTATAACTTGAAGGATACATTTTGTCTCCAATTTTTATTATAAATATCATTTATTCAAATTTTATTAAAAGTTTTTTCCTTAACTTTTATGACAAGTATTTGTTCTTTCATAGATCATTAGTTGTGGCAAATCATGTTGATTAATTTTTGATGGCCAAACATACTTGCCTTCTTGGGATAAACCTGAAGGTGATATATTGCAGTATTATATAGGAGTACGTCAAGGCTGTATATAGTCACCCTGCTTATTTCACTTATATGCAGAGTACATCATGAGAAACGCTGATCTGGAAGAAACACAAGCTGGAATCAAGATTTTCGGGAGAAATATCAATAACCTCAGATATGCAAATGACACCACCCTTATGGCAGAAAGTGAAGAGGAACTCAAAAGTCTCTTGATGAAAGTGAAAGAAGAGAGTGAAAAAGTTGGCTTAAAGCTCAACATTCAGAAAACGAAGATCATGGCATCTGGTCCCATCACTTCATGGGAAACAGTTGGGGAAACAGTGGAAACAGTGTCAGACCTTATTTTGGGGGGCTCCAAAATCACTGCAGATGGTGATTGCAGCCATGAAATTAAAAGATGCTTACTCCTTGAAAGAAAAGTTGTGACCAACCTGGATAGTATATTCAGAAGCAGAGACATTACTTTGCCAACAAAGTTCCATCTAATCAAGGCTATGGTTTTGCCTGTGGTCATGTATGGGTGTGAGAGTGAGAGTTGGACTGTGAAAAAGTCTGAGCACCGAAGAATTTATGCGTTTGAACTGTAGTGTTGGTGAAGACTCTTGAGAGTCCCTTGGACTGCAAGCAGATCCAACCAGTCCATTCTGAAGGAGATCAGCCCTGGGATTTCTTAGGAAGGAATGATGCTAAAGCTGAAGCTCCAGTACTTTGGCCACCTCATGTGAAGAGTTGACTCGTTGGAAGAGACTTTGATGCTGGGAGGGATTGGGGGCAGGAGGAGAATGGGATGACAGAGGATGAGATGGCTGGATAGCATCACTGACTCGATGGACATGAATCTGAGTGAACTCCAAGAGTTGGTGATGGATAGGGAGGCCTGGCATGCTACAATTCATGGGGTCGCAAAGAGTCGGACGTGACTGACCAACTGAACTGAGCTGATATGATTATAACTATATACATATATAGTTATAACTATATGTTACAATTTATATATATATGGGATATTATTATATAGATTGTGTAGAATACAATATAGATTTAATAAACTAACATTATGTAGAATTTTACATGTACTTTAAGGGAAATGGACTTTATATCTTTTTCCCTGTATTATGTTGGTATGAAAATAATACGAATCACATAAAATAAGTTGATAAATTCTCCCTATGTGTTTTTTAAAAACCACTTGCATAAAATAAACATTATCTATTTCTTGGAAATTTGAAAGAAAATATATAAAATAACATCTGAGTTTCTGCATTAGGAGCAAAGGATGTTGAACTGTATTTTGGCTTATTTAATGGCTTTTCTCTTGTTTCTTGTTCCGTGTTGGCAATATTATGATAGGAAAAAGCTTAACAAGATTATAAAATATACTTGCATAGAACTGTTCATAAAATTTTTCGTTACAACTATTATATACGTTTTTTTGTTTTTCAATTTATTTTTTATTTTTACCGTCTACCTTTTTCTCTCAATGCCAGATTTTCCCAACTTATCGATCTTAAAAAAAAAAACTCCAGATTTTTCTTCAGCTACTATTTCTTATTTTTTTTAATCTCTGTATCATTAATTTCTGATATTATCTTTAATATTATTTCTGATATCTTTGGGTTTATTCTGAAACACTTCCTCCTCCTAAGTTGAAAGCTTTGCTCATTTATTTTCCATATTTCTTTCTTTTAGAGAAGTGTACTTAATATTTTCAATTTCCCCTACGTGCTTCTTCAGCTGTATCTAGGAAATTTTGAGTTTTCTTCTTCATTCAGGAAAATCATTTTGTCATTTTTAATGGTATTATACCTTCAACAAAAATGTTATTAAATAGTATAATTTGTAGCTTTTAAGCCATTATTTCATTATTGACACATATAATTTCATTGCCTTAAGATTAGAAAACTATATGATGTTGATATTACACATCACTGTTTGTGTATTACATGCATGTTCAGAAATAATATGAAACTTCTGTTTGCTGAATATAAATTTCCCCATATATTTATATTTATCAGTTAAAATCTATTATTCTATTTTTCTATCCTATGCTTACTTTTTTGTACTTTTAATTTTTGTTTTTGATATTCTTAAATTTCATTTTAATAGATCTGGACACTTTCCCACCCCACTTTAGAAATACTCTTTCACTCTCTTAAGTCATTTTGACCTGAGGCATTTAATTTTTCCTAATTTATGGTAAAATCTCTATAATTAGTTTGACAATTATTTCATTCCTTCTACTTATTTTTATCTCATTTTAAGACTTCTATTAAATGAATACTTAAAATTCCGCCTTTATCCTTCATATCTCTTAAATTTTACTTAAAACTTTCCACCACTTTTTCCTTTCTTTTTGGCTCCTTCCTACATAATTTACTCATTTGATTTTACAGAAACTTCTTCATTCTGTGACTCTATCCAATTTACTGTTCAATACATTTTTATAGTTTTTAATCTACTATGCCATTTCATATTTAATTTTCCAAATTGCTTCTTGATAATTATTTACTTCTGTTTCTGTTCATCAATATCCACTCTTACCTCTTTAAAAAACCTACTATTAGGACTTTAAAAAGTTATTCTCTCTAGACAATTCTTCATGGGGTTAGGTTGTTTAGCTTTTTGTCTCTCAAAGGAGTTATATTACTCAGAGGTTTTATTATTATTCTCTAGCATCTAATCCTTACCTGGCAATATACACCCAAAGGGAGGGATGGAAGTCCAGACCCTAACTTGTGCCCCTTCAAATAAGTTTAGAGGGGTGTGTGTGTGTGTGTGTGTGTGTGTGTGTGTGTGTTAGTGCTCATTGAAAAAAGCCTCTGTCATCAAAGTATGGGTCCATCGTTCTTTACTGACCTTAGCAAACCTCAGGAGATGGCTCTGCCCCACAGAAACTCCATCTAGAAACTGCTTCCTTCCCAAAGCTACACCCCTTGATTGTAATCACTTAAGACTTTGAGGTGGATGGGGAGAAAATAAAGGAAGAAATACTCATGAATTGCCAGGGCTAATTGTTATAATCCACTGTAGGAAACAATCCTAACAGTGTAAGGAACAATCCTTGGATTGCCCCTAAGAAGTATGGCCTGTTTCCTGTCTCAGAGTAGAATCATAGAGGACAGTGTTTGCTCAGTGATATGTGTAAGAAGGTGGTTTTAAAACACACACACATACATGCAATGAAAAGGTCTTACCCTGCCCTTGGCTCCTAGACCTTCCCCCTTTAGGATGTCTGTATCATCCTTTACTCAGTCTCACTTTCTCTCGCCAGGGGTTTATCAGGATGTAGCAACATGGCTCTTGGTTTTACAGTATTAGTATTACTTGCAGCATCAGCAAGAAGAGAATCAGAAGATTATATCTGTTTGCTATTTTCCCAGAACCTAAAACCTATTCTCAAGTATTTCTGATAGATATATTTCCTTCCTTGTTGAAAACCTTTAATATTTGGCCACTACAAATAATTTTGACTATTAGTTTAGATAAGATAGTGTTTCTTTTATTTAAAAATGTGTTAACATGTTTTTGTAATTACCTGAAATCAATGTTCTTTTTTAGGAATGTATATATAACTTGTCAAGGCATCTATAGTAACTTTATGCAGACTGCATTTCATGGAGAGCATTTCATATCTAAATATCAATATTACTGGGTATGTTTTATTTGATTATGGTAGATAATTCTTTGCATTATTTACTTTTACATGTTTCATTTGTCTTTCTTATCTACTTCTATGAGTGAAAACTTTTAGTGTTACTTGTTCAGTTGTCTCTGACTCTTTGTGACCCCATGGACTATAGCCTGCCAAGTTTCTCTGTCCATGGAATACTCCAGGCAAGACTACTGGGCTGGATAGCCATTCCTTTCCCCAGGGGATCTTCTTGACCCAGGAATTGAACCCAGGTCTCCTATATCTCAGGCAGATTCTTTTACTATCTCAGCCACAAGAGAAACCCTTATTAGTGAAATCAATCTCTATTATCTCACATTTTTTAAGTAGAATATTCTTTTTAATAAATTGTTACATGTTTATCCAGGAATAAAAGCCATGACCACATACAGCTATTCCTTGAATATTGAAAGAATTAACCAGTTAGTTCATCCATGGATTGGACTACATGAAATTTCTAATACCCAACTAGTTTTGACCTAGGAAAACAGACATTTCATGTTTTTAATCCACATGAATATTAGAAAGAACACTTCCTATAGCTCTAATCAAGTTTTTACTTTGTTGACAGAAAGCATTGATATACTGATATTACTTTTCTGATTAAATGGAAGAGCATTCTTACTTCTTTCCCATATCTACCACAAACATTTAGAATGATATGCATATGTATGTTTCAAGAACAATTCTAGAGAAATTTAAAAAAAAAAAAAACTATCATTTTATTTACTAATCTTCTTGCCTATTATGTTCTAGACAAAACAGAGAAAAATTCAGTTTCATTTACCTATTGCTTGTCGTGCTCATTCCAGCCTTTCTGGGAAGGCATACATGGGAAAAACACACCAGTGAACCAAGAACTCATGGGAGAGTCTTTCGAGTTCATTTTCTGGGTGAGTGATGCTCTACCCGACCACCAAAACAAAGAAGCTTCTAGGAAGCTAAAGAATTTAAAAAATAGGGAGAAAGAATGAGTCACAAGAGGGTCTTTCCCTTTTACTAAGAGGGAGATTGAATAAAGGATTTGGAAAATCACTGCAACTTATGTATATGTGCGTAGTTCCCATGGACTATTCTATTTTTCAAGTTGAAAGAAAAATATGAAGTTGAAAATCACTCAGTTGTGTCAGACTCTTTGTGACCCCATGGACTATACAGTCCATGAAATTCCCCAAGCCAGTATACTAGAGTGGGTAGCCTTTCCCTTCTCCAGGGGATCTTCCCAATCCAGGGATCAAACCCAGGTCTCCTGCATTGCAGGCAGATTCTTTATCAGCTGAGCTACTTTTCAAGTTAAGTATACATTGTAATTATTTTGTGAGGCTATGAAATTCCAGAAAATATAACGTTAAAATGTCACTGGTCATGTTAATGTAAAGTAATTTGTCATAAATTAAACTGATAGAAATTTGAGGATTTTAAAGATAAAGTCCCCTTGGATAGAGTCTAGTATACATTTTCTACATGAAATATGATTCAAAATTGAAAGAAAATTAAATTTTCAGGGCAAAATATTGAAAAACTTTATGTGACACTTGTGTTAACTTCAATTTTCATTTAAAAGGTAAAATAGTAGAGGGACTTCCCTGGTGATCCAATAGTAAAGAATCTGTCTTCCTATACAAGGGTGGATTCAATCTCTGGTCAGGTAACTAAGATCCCGCATGTGCTGTGAAGCAACTAAGCCCACATGTTGCAACTACTCTGCCACATGCCAGAATGAAAGAGTCTACATGCTGCACTGACAGATTCCCCATGACTCAACGAACATCCCACAAGTTGCAACTAAGACCCAATGCAGCCAANTGGTCAGGTAACTAAGATCCCGCATGTGCTGTGAAGCAACTAAGCCCACATGTTGCAACTACTCTGCCACATGCCAGAATGAAAGAGTCTACATGCTGCACTGACAGATTCCCCATGACTCAACGAACATCCCACAAGTTGCAACTAAGACCCAATGCAGCCAAATAAATATTTCTTTTAAATCAATTGGTCAAAAGATAAAAGGTAAGATAGTGGAGTTCAGTTCAGTTCAGTTCAGTCGCTCAGTCGTGTCCAACTCTTTGCGACTGCATGAATTGCAGCACTCCAGGCCTCCCTGTCTGTAACCAATTCGCAGAGTCCACCTAAACTCATGTCCACTGAGTTGGTGATGCCATCCAACCATCTTATCCTCTGTCACCCCCTTCTCCTCCTGTCCTCAATCTTTCCCAGCATCAGGGTCTTTTCAAATGAGTCAGCTCTTCACATCNTGTAAGGCCTCCCCAGATAGCCATTTTGCTTTTTTGCATTTCTTTTCCATGGGGATGATCTTGATCCCTGTCTCCTGTACAATGTCATGAACCTCATTCCATAGTTCATCAGGCACTTTATCAGATCTAGGCCCTTAAATCTATTTCTCACTTCCACTGTGTAATCATAAGGGATTTGATTTGGGACCAGTTATAGTGGGAATTTGTTAGACTCATTCTGCTTTCTCTGTGCTTTGATTAGCCTTTGTTTTGTTTGTTTGTTTTGCATATAGATAGCCAGAAGGGGCATACATGTGTGTGCATATAGCTGAATGATTCATCTTCTGGAGCTGTTACAACTAATTTTTTAATGAAACAATTATTTATTGTGGTTAGCATTTGGCTTTAGTCAGATGATGAGAAATTAGATAAATATTCCAGTAAAGACTATATTTTGAAATCCTGCCCCTTGGATTAAAGAGAGAAGGATATGGACTTCCAAAATACATAGAGGATGATAATGTACCTGCTTCCACATGTTTATTCACTGTTCATGATTCTTCCTCTTCAGATGGGCTCTAAATAAGTGTTTCCTCTTGCTGGTTGACTTAACTTTGCTTGAAGAACTGGTGAGCAGAGAGGAGAGCATTACAGTGAATTGAAAATGCATGAACTGTTCAATAATAATTAATACCATATATGGTTTTATTCAGACACTTTTGGGACAAAATTTCTGGTTCTTTCCTACTCTTCATTGTTAAGTTTCCTTAACAATGTGTCATTATTTATGTTGTTTATACTCCTTTCCCTCAAAGGTCTTAGCAAACTTAGAAAATGAGTAATAGGTAGGGCAAGTAGAAGTTCTCAGAAAAAGTCCTGCCTTTTTCATAGATTAAAAACATGACTATCTTTGGACATCTTCAGTAATTTGAAAAGTACACCCCACTGGTTGAGAAAAATAATTTAAAAGATGGCCCCAAGCATGTTTAGACATTGGGACATGAGGCAAGTTTAAAGGAATTGCAAAATAAGCTCTTAAATTTTTATTTTTATTTGTACAAAGTTTTGGTGGGTTTTTTTTTTTCAATTAAATACTCCCTGTCTTGCACCCCTTTCCACCTCATTTTTAGAATGTTCTCTTGCAGTGACAGTTAGCAGTGCAGTTACATATGGCCAAGGGGCTAACAAAATATTCCACTGGGANCAAGTTTAAAGGAATTGCAAAATAAGCTCTTAAATTTTTATTTTTATTTGTACAAAGTTTTGGTGGGTTTTTTTTTTTCAATTAAATACTCCCTGTCTTGCACCCCTTTCCACCTCATTTTTAGAATGTTCTCTTGCAGTGACAGTTAGCAGTGCAGTTACATATGGCCAAGGGGCTAACAAAATATTCCACTGGGATATTAGGAGCTTAATTTGTGGGATAAATCTCTGTTCTCAGGCCTCTGCTCTCAGACCCCACAGGGCTGTCAAGCAGTGCTGGAGGGCAGTAGGACTTGGTTATAATTTTTATAGCATTTCACATGACTCTAAGACAATTGTTTTCCACTAGAGTTCAGATGAAGCTGTTAGTTCCTTAGGAGTCCCTCCATCTGGGTTTCCATTAAGCTTTGTAAGAGGCTCAAATCTTTCACACTCATACTTTGCATCTGCAGCAGGATGATGGTGGATGGAACAAATTATTCTTATTGTTTTCTGGTATCCTTGCTCATTACAAAATATTCCATAAAAGATGGCACCTTGTGGGTGGGATTTGTTAAAGAGAACAAAATAAGAATGATTTAAAGAGATTTTTGTTTTAAAATACATTTTTCTGGAAAGATCTTTGTGCATGTGTTTGTGTGGTGGGGTGGGGTGGGGGGGTGGGTAAGGTGCTAACCTAAGGATTATTGAAGTTAATTTAGGTTAGAGATGTTCACCCTTTTTTGGGATATAGTTATAGGCATTTTAGAATAAGGTTAACATTACATAAAGCAAAATAGTCCATTTTAGTGACTAGTGCATGTACAAGTTTTCCCAAACATGAACAGCCATGCAGCATCTCTGAAATCAAACTATGGAATATATCTGTAACTCCAAACAGTTTTCTTATTCTCCTTTGTAATAAATTATCTTCACTTACCCTAGCCCCTAATAACCACTGATCTGATTCTGCCCCCACAGTTTTACCTTTTCCAGAAAGTCCTATAAATGAATCCAACATGTATATAGGCTTCGTGTCTGGCTTTTTTCATTTAGCATAATCCTTTTGAGATTCCTCCATGTTCCTTTCATGTGTCAATCAGTTCAGTTCAGCCATTCAGTTGTGTCCAACTCTTTGCGACCCCACGGACTGAAGCACAGCAGGCTTCCCTGTCCATCACCAACTCCCAGAGCTTGCTCAATCTCACATCCATCAAGTCAGNGTCTGGCTTTTTTCATTTAGCATAATCCTTTTGAGATTCCTCCATGTTCCTTTCATGTGTCAATCAGTTCAGTTCAGCCATTCAGTTGTGTCCAACTCTTTGCGACCCCACGGACTGAAGCACAGCAGGCTTCCCTGTCCATCACCAACTCCCAGAGCTTGCTCAATCTCACATCCATCAAGTCAGTGATGCCATCTAACCATCTCATCCTCTGTTGTCCCCTTCTCATCCTGCTTTCAATCTTTCCCAGCATCAGGGTCTTCTCCAATGAAAAGTATTGCATCAGTTGGCCAAAGTATTGGAGGTTCAGCTTCAGCATCAGTCCTTCTAATTAATCTTCAGGACTGATTTCCTTTATGACTGACTGGTTGGATCTCCTTGCAGTCCAAGGGACTCTCAAGAGTCTTCTCTAGCACCACAGTTCAAAGGCATTGATTCTTCAGTGCTCAGCTTTCTTTGTGGTCCAACTCTCACATCTAACACGACTATTGGAAAAATCATAGCTTTGACTATATGGACCTTTCTCAGCAAAGTAATGTCTCTGCTTTTTAATATGAAGTCTAGGTTTGTCATAACTTTTCTACCAAGGAACAAGCGTCTTTTAATTTCATGGCTGCAGTCACCATCTGCAGTGATTTTGAAGCCCATGAAAATAAAGTCTGTCACTGCTTCCATTCTGTCCACATCTATTTGCCATGAAGTGATGGAGCCAGGTGACCATCATTTTTTGAATATTGAATTTTAAGCCAGCTTTTTCACTCTCCTCTTTCACTTTCAAGAGACTCTTTAGTTTCTCTTTACTTTGTGCCATAAGGGTGGCACAAAGGGTGCATATCTGAGGTTATTGATATTTCTCCTGGCAACCTTGATTCCACCTTTTACTTCATCTAGCCCAGCATTTCACATGGTCTACTCTGCATAGAAGTTAAATAAGCAGGGTGACAGTATACAGCCTTGACATACTCCTTTCTCAATTTGGAACCAGTCCATTGTTCCATGTCCATTTCTATCTGTTGCTTCTTGACCTGCATGCAGATTTCTCAGGATGCGGGTAAGGTGGTCCAGTATTCCCATCTTTTTAAGAATTTCCTGCAGTTTGTTGTGATCCACACAGTCAAAGGCTTTAGCATAGTCAATGAAACAGAAGTAGTTGTTTTTCTGGTATTCTCTTGCTTTTTAGATGATCCAACAGATTTTGGCAATTTGATTTCTGGTTCTTATCCCTTTTCTAAATCCACCTTAAACATTTGGAAGTTCTCAATTCATGTACTGTTGAAGTTTAGCTTGAAGAATTTTGAGCATCACTTTACTAATGTGAGATGAGTGCAATAATGTGTGGTAGTATGAAACTTATGACCAACCTAGATAGCATATTCAAAAGCAGAGACATTACTTTGCCAAAAAATGTCCATCTAGTCAAGGCTATGACTTTTCCAGTGGTCATGTATGGATGTGAGAGTTGGACTGTGAAGAAATCTGAGCACTGAAGAATTGATGCTTTTGAACTATGGTGCTGGAGAAGACTCTTGAGAGTCCCTTGGACTGCCAGGAGATCCAACCAGTCCATCCTAAAGGAGATCAGTCCTGGGTGCTCTTTGGAAGGAATGATGCTGAACCCGAAACTCCAATACTTTGGCCATCTCATGCGAAGAGCTGACTCATTGGAAAAGACCCTAATGCTGGGAGGGATTGGGGGCAGGAGGAGAAGGGAATGACAGAGGATGAGATGGTTGGATGGCATCATTGACTCGATGGACATGAGTCTGGATAAACTCTGGGAGTTGGTGATGGACAGGGAGGCCTGGCATGCTGTGATTCATGAGGTCGCAAAGAGTTGGACACAACTGATCAACTGAACTGAACTGAACTGATGAATCTTCTTTGGCATTGCCTTTCTTTGGAATTGAAATAAAAATTGACCTTTTCCAGTCCTGTGGCCACTGATGAGTTTTCCAAATTTTCTGACATATTGAGTGCAGCCTTTTCACAGCTTCATCTTTTAGGATTTGAAGTAGCTCAACTGGAATTCCATCACCTCCACTAGCTTTGTTCATAGCAATGCTTTCTAAGGCTCACTTGACTTTACATTCCAGAATGTCTGGCTCTAGGTGAGTGATCATATCAGCAATGTGGTTATCTGGGTCGTTAAGATCTGTTTCGTACAGTTCTATGTATTCTTGCCACCTCTTCTTAGTATCTTTTGCTTCTGTTAGGTCCATACTGTTTCTGTCCTTTATGTGCCCATTTTTGCATGAAATGTCCCTTTGGTATCTAAAATTTTCTTGCCGAGATCTTTAGTCTTTCCCATTCTATTGTTTTCTTCTATTTATTTGCATTGATCACTGAGGAAGGCTTTTTTTTTTTTTTTTTTTTTTTTT
>SJYA01000579.1:396312-512598 GCA_006410615.1 Neotragus moschatus | reverse complement strand
TTTCTTTTAGTTTTTTTTTTTTTTTTTTTTTTTTTTTTTTTAATCTGTCCTTGCTATTCTTTGGAACTATGCATTCAGATGGTAATGTCTTTCCTTTTCTCCTTTACCTTTCACCTTTCTTCTTTCCTCAGGTATATATAAGGCCTCCTCAGACAATAATTTTACCTTTTTGCATTTCTTGTTCTTGGAGATGGTTTTGGTCACTGCCTCCAATACAATGTTATGAACCTCTGTCCATAGTTCTTCAGGCACTCTGCCTGTCAGATCTAATCCCTTGAATCTATTTGTTACTTCCACTGTATAATCATAAGGGATTTTATTTAGGTCATACCTGACTGGTCTAGTGGTTTTCCCTACTTTCTTCAATTTAAGTCTTAATTTTGCAATGAGGAGTTTATGATCTGAGCCACAATCAGGTCCTGGTCTTGTTTTTGCTGACTGTATAGAGCTTCTCCATCTTTGACTGCAAAGAATATTATCAGTCTGATTTTGGTACTGACCATCTCGTGATATCTATGTGTAGAGTTTTCTCTTGTGTTGTTGGAAGAGGATGCTTGCTATGTTCATTGTGTTCTCCTGGCAAAATTCTGTTAGCCTTTGCCCTCCTTCATTCTGTGCTTCAAGGCCAAACTTTGCTTTTACTCCAGGTATTTCTTGACTTCCTACTTTTGCATTCCAGTCCCCTATGATGAAAAGGACATCTTTTTTTGGTGTTAGTTCTAGAAGGCCTTATAGGTCTTCATTGAACTTTTCAACTTCAGCTCCTTTGGCATTAGTGTTTTCGGCATAGACTTGGATTACTGTGATATTTAATGATTTGCCTTGGAAATGAACAGAGATAATTTGTCATTTTGAGATTGCACCCAAGTATTGCATTTCAGACTCTTTTGTTAACTATGTGGTTTAGTCCATTTCTTCTAAGGGATTCATGCGTCAATACTTTGTTCCTTATTTCTTTTGAGTATCATCATTTCATGGATATGTATTTACATACATACATTTTTTATGTGAATGTACTACAACTTAGTAACTATAATAATAGGTGAACTTTTGAGTTATTTCTAGTTTTGGGTTATTATGAAGAAAATGACTTTAACCATTCACACACAAGTCTCTGTGTGCCCAAAAGTTTTGATATGCCTCTATAAAATAACTAGAAGTGGGGTTGATAGATTATGTAATTATATATTTAGTATTATAATCGACTGCCAAACTTTTCCACCATGGCTAAACCTTGCTGGTGATTGCATTACCCCTGCAAGATATAAGCATTCCAGCTGCTCCAAATCTTCACCAGTGCTTGGTATTGTCATGTTTGAAAAGTGAGGGGCATTGTTTGTTTTTTCTTTATGATTCTGTTTATGTAGCTATATCTCTTTGTGTTTTTAATTAAACTTGGCTAATGACTAATGATGCTTCATATGTGTGTGTGTCTAGGTATAATGATGTTATATATGCATGTTACAATGCACATGCTGTTTTAAACAATGAGGAGATATTTCATAATCCCCACCTTGGGAGATTGAGCATGACATTGTGGAAAAAGTGAGAACTTTGAAACTGGGCAGATAAGGGTTTGTATTCTGACAAGTTGTATAGACCTCTGTGTTCTTGCTTCCTAATTTCTTAGGTGACAATAAAGCCCCATATAGCTGTTAGAAGAATTACATTAAGATAGCATATCTAGTATGGCTAGCCGAATTCTACAATCCCTTTTCCTTTTAGGATGGTGCTGCCCTTAGTATATATGAAGCATCTGCAAAAATAACCTCCATAGATATTTGATGTCTGAAATTTTGGAAGCCAGAAACTTCATCTCTTGAGTGCCCTAGGTGGAAGGAGAAGCCTTGGAAGTGCAACAAGAAATGAGGGGTGACTCTAAAGAGTCAGTGAGTCCTCTGGTGTTCTGCATCATTCATCTTCACCATTTAAAACTCTTGTCCTGATTTTTAATTATATAGAGAAATAACTTCCCTCTCCCTGGGACATATGTTTGACAGGGATGTGTTACTCACCTTCTTGTTGAACACCATCTGGCTTGAGGTCACCTGGTACCTTGACAGTGTTGTGCCTAGAGCCTGAAGATTGGTAGAAGGAAACCATGGTTTGTCATGGGAATAGCCAGTGTTTGGAGATTTCTCAGAAGGTTAATGTTTAGGATCAAATGTATATCCTCTCTGTTGTGTGTTAGTCACTCAGTCACATCCAACTGTTTGCAATGCCATGATCTGTAGCTCATCAGGCTTCTGTTCATGGAATTTTCCAGGCAAGAATACTGGAGTGGGTAGCTGTTTCCTTCTCCAGGGGATGTTCTCGACCTAGGGATGGAACCTAAGTCTTCCCTCTAGGTGATGTTTATATACTCAGCTTGGCAAACTTAGCTAGAGAGCTCTAGGAGTCTATGGAGAATATATATTTGTCCCTGCTCAAGCCAAGAGCACACAGTTCTGCTGCACCCAAACTCAAGTAACCCAGGTATTCCAAAGAAACCTGCCCTTTGAGATGCAGGATGAAATGGACTCAAACCCTAATCTATATGCAGAGGAAGCTTGGATTTTGCTAATTCATCTGGATTTAGGAATTATCATTGCTATACTCTATATGCTCTTCCTCTGTCAAACAGCAAAACAAACCACATAACAGTAAATATTAGATATCCCCATGCTCATAAAATTCCTGTTTCTTCAAATTCAGTCCAGCATCCTGATTTGCTGCCTACATTTCTTTCTTCTGCCTCTCTACCTAGAATAAATTAAATAGAACAGTACAACTTTCTCCCATGAAAACCAAAAGCTTGTTTTCGTTTTTTAATAAAGATTATATTTTCTCTTTGTTCTTAACTTTCCTGTATAGGAATTTCCATTTTCATGGTTCTTGTTCTAGATGTCATCATTTTTTTTTTAATTTTTCCTATAGTCTCTTATTTACATTCTTTTAATATGACCAGATGTATTTCTTAAGTGTAAGTATACTGACAGACTCCTTGAGGGAAAAGGGGATGGCTCATGTCCTTGCTTATAAAATAATTACATGTTTCTTGCTATTAATATATAAAATCTTTCACAGTCTGGCCACAGATTAACTTTTGCCAATGATCTTTTAACTTACGTATATGAAATAACTCAAAATACTTAAAGTATATCCCTAAGCCACCCATCTTGTGAGTTCAAGACCAACATTTCCAAATGCCCTAGAGCTGTTCCTCGTGGATGTCTCTTCCAAATACTTTAAGATCAAAATGGCCCAAATCAAGTTAATTAGTTTTGTTATTTTTACTCTCCTAAAATAATCCTCAAAGGATTAATAATGATAGTCATGTTATAAGTAGATGTAGGTATAANATAGGCCCTGGGATTTCTTTGGAAGGAATGATGCTAAAGCTGAAGCTCCAGTACTTTGGCCACCTCATGTGAAGAGTTGACTCAATGGAAAAGACTTTGATGCTGGGAAGTATTGGGGGCAGGAGGAGAAGTGGTCGACAAAGGATGAGATGGCTAGATGGCATCACTGACTCGATGGGCGTGAGTCTGAGTGAACTCCGGGAGTTGTTGATGGACAGGGCAGCCTGACGTGCTGTGATTCATGGGGTCAAAAGAGTTGGACACGACTGAGCGACTGAACTGAACTGAACTTTGCATTTTTTTTTAAATGCATTGTTGACCCCTCCCAGTAACCATGATGGAATGACAATACCAAGGAAATAAGTGAGCAGCATTAGCAAATTCAAACATTGTTTCCTTTAATCGCTTCAGGGATCTGAAACACTAGAACTATTGTACCCTAGACAAGGTCAGCCTCTGTAGGAAAGCCACAGACTTAAATTATGAGATTTTTGCATTTGGTAATCCTTCTCAGCAGATCATTGTTATAAAATCAAGCAGGATATATTTTACACCTGAAATATAAATGAAATGACTTTGCAAAATATGAATGCTTCATCTAAATTATAGCTAAAACATTTTTTATTAACTCATTTATCCACGAGTCATTTATTAAACAGTTTAGATTTTTGGAATATGATCACAGATGAAATTGCACAAAAAGGTGACCAATAATAACCACAAATATCACAAGGTTTTTTTAGGTGTCCATTTAGTTCTACTTTAAATCCAATTCCTACAAGTTTGAGAGCCTGATTTTCCAACCCATGTAGATTATAATTTGTGTATTTTAGGAGGATAAGTCCAGAAGACATAAATGTAGTTAGGTCATCACCTGATTGACTTTGGCAATGCAGGAAAACCATAAAAAAAAAAAAAAAAAAAAAGATTTAGCATCTCACAGAAAAATGTGAGGTTATTGAATTTAAGGGTAAGCAGTCCATGGGGTTGCTAAGAGTCGGACACTACTGGGCAACTTCTCTTTCACTTTTCACTTTCATGCGTTGGAGAAGGAAATGGCAACCCACTCCGGTGTTCTTGCCTGGAGAATCCCAGGGACGGGGGAGCCTGGTGGGCTGCTGTCTATTGGGGCACACAGAGTCGAACACCATTGAAGCGACTTAGCAGCAGCTATGTATACTTCAATAATACTAAAGAATATGCTACAGAATACTGAACAAATATTTTGAGTTATTAGAAATAGGTTATTTTAACATATTATTGGAAATTTTCATTTAAAAATATTGTGTGAGGGGTGGAGGGAATGGTTAAATTGGCAAACTCTTATAACTGAAAAATCCGCTTACATTCAACAGCTCATTCTCTGTGGCCATCATGTATCTGTAGTTCTAACCAAGAAACGCCATAAAATGTAATCATCCAATGTTTTGTAATATTTTACCCTTATTTTTAAATCAGAAGATTTAGGAATAAGATCTATATCATATAGAACAAGCTGAATTCTAGTCTAAGAGTTCATGCAGTTATTTTAGAAAGTCTTTGTTTATCTAGAATTTTATCTATTTTCAGTGTCACAAAGAGAGCAAGAAGATGAAAGCTGATCTTTCTTTCTCCTCCTCTGCCACCTTATTCATTTTGCAACTAATACGTATAGACATCACTCAATACCTTGGCTGATTGTTTCCAGGACCTCTGCAGAAACCAAAATCCATGGATGCTCAATCCTTTATATAAAAATGGCATAGTGTTTGCATATAACCTACACATGTGCTTATGTGCTTGTGCTCACTCAGTCATGTTCGACTCTGCAACCCCATGGACTGTAGCCTGCCA
This sequence comes from Neotragus moschatus, assembly GCA_006410615.1. NCBI lineage: Eukaryota > Metazoa > Chordata > Mammalia > Artiodactyla > Bovidae > Neotragus > Neotragus moschatus. Next base: position 507,424 of record SJYA01000579.1, on the reverse strand, counting down.
GGCTTCTGTGTCCATGAGTTTGCTCAGGCAAGAATACTGGAGTGGGTTGCCATTTCCTCCTCCAGGACATCTCCCTGACCCAAGGACTGAACCCGCATCTCTGGTGTCTCTTGCATTGACAGGTGGATACTTTACCACTTGAGCCACCTGGGAAGCCCAACCCATGCATACCTTCCATATACTTTAAATCACTTCTAGATTGCATATAATGTTTAATATAAATGCTATGTAAACAGTTGTAAACACAATATAAACGTTATATAAATAGTTGCTGGTGCACAGCAAATTCAAGTTTTGTTTTTTGGAACTTGCTGGAATTTGTTTTCTGAAAATTTTCTATTATAGATCAGCTGAATTCAAGGATATGGAACCTGCATATCCAGAGGGCTACCTGCAGTTGAGAGGTTCTGTGTGTACTTCATTCTTCCTCACGTTTACCTTTGCTTGATAAAGCAAAAACTTGAAAACATGCCCCTTAAGTTCCGAGAATCTAGAAGCATGGGAGGTAAAAAGGAAACCAGTTCCTAGAATGTGCCAGAAAGAATGATGTGAATGACATGATAACAGTGTGGGACATTTACCAACTGAAACCAGATTTCAAAGATATGCCTCAATAATATAGATAGGTACTGAGATGCCCAATTTTTGTATGGCTGAGGAAAACTCTGGAAATTCAGTTGCCAACCTATCACAAACTAGTACAAGTAATACATATGTCCTCCACCTGTGTTCATTTTGCAAATTTCATGACAAAAATTTCAGGAGCAAGACAATGCAAATTCATTATGGATTCAAATATCCTGTCCACCTTATCATTGTTCTAACTTCTCACAAGTATCCTTATTACATCTAAGTAGTATTTCTTCCCTAGAGTCAGTTATGGCCTTAAGAGCACAAACAAACTTCAGTAGACAGAGTAAACTCATTTGTTTTGTAAAATTTTAAATTATTCTTACCTCAGTATAGGAAAATAAAGTACTTGATTCATCACTGAGTTTATTTATGGTTGTTAATATTTTCCTACATCAAATTACTTGCTCCTTTACAAGACTCATCAAGCTAACCTTGACTCTTTTTCAAACATGATAATCATACATCCTTTCCCTATTGCCATTTTGAATGTATTTGGAGAAAACACAAAAGATGATTTGAACTGTGAAACCTATGGCATATAGTCTCACCATATTCACCTGAATTCTATAAGATGATTTTGATTTGTGTTTTGCTTACTCTGCTATATTTCTTGCTTATGGGACTTTTCATTGCTTTGGATTAAAATTAAGGATCTTTTATGTATTTACAACTGATTTGTTGGAGAGGGTTTAAACTTGATTGCAGGAAGTACAAATGATACTTTCTCATTAGAATTTTAATAAATTTCATATTTTGTTATAATCCTAACATCTTTTGCCTTTAACAGCACAAGCTGCCAGCATAAGAAGCATGTTTTACATCATGGGGTCACTGAGTAGATTGTAGTTTCATTAGTACAAGCCTTGGGTAAAACTGGAATAGGTGACATTTGGCTTTGTTATTCATAATCTCATCTTTATTTATTTTATTTTATTTATTTATTTTTTTTGCTATCTCTGAAACTTGGTACAGCTGGTATTCCTTCTGGCCTCGAGCACCCCTGTGTGCTGTCCTTCCTTCTATCGACCCATACTTGTTGCCTTAGGAAACGTCTGATTTCAGTTTTCATCTCTTTGTATGAATTTAGGTCTAGGTGTTACTCATATTGTGGAGGCAAAATTGATTGATTGGTCTCCTACTTAAAGTATTTCAGGCATCACTGAGGGTGGAAGAGGGGGCAGAGGGCCTTCTCCAGTGACCTAGGGGTAAGGTCAGCCTTGATGTCAGGAGCTCAGGTAGTCCAAAGGGAAAAAAAATGAAAAAGAAAGAAATCTGAGCCAATCTTATCAAATGCTAATGAGTTTGGTAGAACGGATTTTTTTTTTTTATGGAATTTACTTTACTGAAATTGGCAGGTTCCAAGTCAGATGCTGATTTTTTTCCTGCTACAGATATTAATTTGATTCACGCAAATTATTTTGCAAACCACCCAGCATTTCTATGTTTTCAAGGTGAGATTTACCATCCTATGCACCTGCCCATCATTGGGCTATATCTGTACTAAGAACACTGGTCAGAGAGGGTTTGTACAAATCCCTGAGACAAGTGTGGCTACGTGTGTGCAACAGAGATCAGTAAGGAAAAAAATAATGGCTGAAGGAGAAAACGACATCATCATCCTTAGGAAAATGTTGATCAAATAATCTATTTTTCTTGATATAACCAACTGCTTTGCATAATTAGACCGTAACTTAAAACACATATTACATGAAAAGATTACTTTGATAAATATATAAAAATCTGGATATGATCCTGTTACTTCACTGATCTGAATTTTTCGTAAACTAAGCCCAGCTTCAATGTTCAGCCTCACCTCTGGACACAATTTAGTTGTATATGTTTATTTGAGTCCATGCTTCTCAGAGACAGAATGGCATAAACTCTGAGGTAGTAGTTTATGAGGTAGCCAAGACAACACAAAGTTTGTGAGGTAACCAGGACACACATAAAACCCATGGGATATGCTTGATATATCTTCCCAGAGCTTCAGATATTCCCCCATGAAAATACTAATTCACATGGCAAGCAATTTTAAAACATTATTTATAAACAAATACAGGTAAAGTTTGGACTAGAATTCCAAATATTAATTTTTGCTAATTTTTAAAATAAAGCAAAAAATGTCAAATAAATTCTACTTTGGTAAGATTATCTCCATCCTGACCCGAATCTCACGTTAAAAACTTTCATGCTGTTCTTTAGGGGTATTTAGAAGCAGATACCTGAGAAGTACTTCATTAGATACACCAGATTATTCAGATTCCAGGACATTCCAGTTTCTTGCCTGCCTCTGTACCTTTGCTCAGAAGTTCCTTCTGTTTAGAACACTTGCCCATCTCATTTCCCTTGAGAATCCTTACTAAAGCATTGGGTCTGGATCAAAAGAGTTTTCTGCCTTTTAAAAATATTCCTTGAACAAATCCCATCCTAACTTTCTTAATGAACAAATATGATTATATTATATTATATCATAGTTATGTATTTATTTAACTTTCTTCAGACTGAGAGAATTTTAAGAGACAGGACTATATCTTTCTGATTCTTTAGAATTTGTATAATATCTGTGGAAAGTTTATATCAGGTGTTTCTTGAAATAGTAGTGAACTTGCTTAATCTAATAACAATAGAATATATATTGGTTCTAATACATGGTTCTAGGTAAAAAGGTAGAGAAGGCAATGGCACCCCACTCCAGTACTCTTACCTGGAAAATCCCATGGATGGAGGAGCCTGGTAGGCTGCAGTCCATGGGCTCGCTAAGAGTCGGACACGACTGAGTGACTTCACTTTCACCTTTCACTTTCATACATTGGAGAAGGAAATGGCAACCCACTCCAGTGTTCTTGCCTAGAGATTCCTAGGGATGAGGGAGCCTGGTGGGGTGCTGTCTATGGGGTCACACAGAGTCGGACACGACTAAAGTGACTTAGCAGCAGCAGCAGGTAAGAAGGTAGGCTGGTGACTTCTGTAAGTCTTCAGTTAATGTATTCAAAGATAGCAAATATTTTGAAATCATATCTGGGTTTGAATCCCAGCTCTGCTGATTCTTATTAGTGTAAGTTTGGGGAATTATTTATCTAGTTTAGTTTCTTCGTGTTCAAAATAGGGATAATAATAACTCCCTGATGGTATGTTTGCATAGATTCTGAAATGATTCATGCAAAATGTACAGCACCTAGTAGGTGCTAAATATTGTTTCCTCCTCTAGATCTATCAATCCCTGTCTACATGATGTAATTTGCAGAGTGATAAATAAACTCTTAGCTTTATAATCACCCAATATCAATAAGTTGGAGTTTCAGAAATCATGGTCAGGAAGAGTCGAGACTAGACAACTGGGACAAAGAGATGAAGTAAATGAAATATCTTGTCTACATTAGGAGGCAAAGTATAAGAACAAATCCAAAGCTGAAGCTCAATGAGTGAGCATCCTGGCTACAGATCCTACACAAGACAGAAAGGGTTGGCTTAAAAAGCAAGTCTGTAGATGTCCTTTGAAGCATCAATAGCGGTAGGGGGTCAGCTTTGCTTGGAGAAAGCTTTTACTGATCCCACAAGAAGGGAGAGGATCTATTAAAGTTTTTGAGACATTTAAGTATAATGAAAGTCACTCAGTCATGTCTGACTCTTTGCAACCCCATGGACTGACTGTAGCCCAACCCTCTGTCCATGGGATTTCCCAGGAAAGAATACTGGAGTGGGTTGCCATTTCCACTTGAGATATTTAGAGACTAACCAAAAAATACATACTCCTCTCTGTCCATCCATCCAGTCCTTGAGTGATTTGTGGAAATGGCCAATTATTAACCTGAATTATTAAATTCTGACTTAAGAGCAATTTGGCATTTGATCAGAGATTGTCGTATCCAATTTAAAGACATGACACCTGCTCTGACCCAAGTGGAAAGCAGGACCTTGTTGGAATGAGAAGGAGAACAGGTAAATTCTGAGAGAAAAGGAAGTTGGGAAACAGAAAATGAGATATTGTCCAAATTCTAATGGGATGTTATTCAGTCCTAGGATACAGCTTGTACCTGGAGGGGCTGAAAGGAGAGGAGTATGGGATTGGGCAACCACAGACAGGCACTGGGGAAATCACATTTTGTCAAGGCCCTCTCACTTCCTGCCAGCCCGTGGGAGACTGGGAGGCTCTGCTTGGACCCCCATCCACCATTCACCTGGTTGAAAATACGTGGACTAGTCCATCCACTCAGTGGAAATGGATTAAAATAGTACAGAGCGAGTTTCTGAATGATCATGCCTACATGATATTGCCCTTTCTCTAGTATGGCAGATAAACCCACACTGAGCCTATGGTGTACGCCTATATCTGCACTTCTCTCTGCCCTTTCATTTGCATTCTGTTTTCCCTCAGCCTCCCTCCTGCCTCACAATAGTGCCTCATGGACAGCACAGCAATGTGAAGCTGTGTTTTCCAAGTATCAGGGCACAAGATAGTATGTAGAGAAACAGTTTTATCTTCAAACTTTCCCCTCTCCTTGCTTCACACCCTGAGTTCCTCTTTATCTTTTAGCCATTTATAGTAACCCTATGGCTTTAACAGGAGGCTTACTGACATCTGATATTTCTTGAAAATACTAATATGTAGACTTCAACTGATTAATATAATTAACGTAGAACTCATGGATACCACTTTGGGACTGCCTAAAAATATTATTATTCAACAGAATAAGGATAAACTGGCTTGTTAACCACCAATTCTCTTAGAAGCACGTACCCACATAGCATTTCTGTAACTGGTGTGTTTCTTTGGTTTGAGGCATGAATGCTTTAAGGTATCATGTTGAGCCATGAAGGACCAGTTATCCAGAAGAGCCAAGGGAAATATACAGTGTCTTTGTTCAGTTCAGTACAGTTCAGTCACTCAGTCATGCCTGACTCTTTGCGACCCCATGAACCGCAGCATGTCAGGCCTCCCTGTCCATCACCAACTTCTTGAGTTCACTCAAACCCATGTCCATTGAGTCTGTGATGCCATCCAACCATCTCATCCTCTGTTGTCCCCTTTTCCTCCCGCCCCCAATCTTTCCCAGCATCAGGGTCTTTTCAAGTAAGTCAGCCCTTCACATCAGGTGGCCAAAGTATTGGAGCTTCAGCTTCAACATTAGTCCTTCCAGTGAACACCCAGGACTGATCTTTAGGATGACTGGTTGGATCTCCTTGCAGTCCAAGAGACTCTCAAGAGTCTTCTCCAACACCGCAGTTCAGAAGCATCAATTCTTCGGTGCTTAGCTTTCTTTATGGTCTAATTCTCACATCCATTCATGACCACGGGAAAAACCAGAGCCTTTGTTACTGACTCCCAGACTAGTCAGGCAACAATTCAGTAAAGCTAATTAATGCTGTTTTAATTTTGCCTGCAAATGGCACTGGCATAACATTTGCGGTCAGACAGTAAAGAATCTGCCTGCGATGCAGGAGACCTGGGTTCAATCCCTGGGTCAGGAAGATCCTTTGGAGAGGAGAATGGCCACTCATTCCAGTATTCTTGCCTGTAGAATTCCATGGACAGAGGAACTTGGTGGACTACAGTCCGTGGGGTCGTAGAGTCGGACATGACTGAAGTGACTAACACTTCACTTTAAGAATAGGTAGTCATTCCAAGCATGGAAAAGCAAAATTAAATACAAAGTAATTTAATAAGATAACATTTTTAAAGGCATATTTGCTGTAAAATTTCATAATGTTACATAGAATTTAGTCATAAACTGGCATAATTTTAAACAATCACTGACTTCTTAGCTTCCAAGACATTTATGGGGTCGTCTAATTGAACTCCTTCTCTTCACCCATAGACATACCCAAGATAGATAGCTTCCTAGCATTCTGCTAAACATTTGAGACCAGAGATTCTGCAGTTTTCCTTCAGTAAAACACTGTGAGGTGGCTGAGTCATTTCTTGACTTGAGTGAATAGCAGTGGATCTGCACTGCAGAGGTTGGAACCGGCCTGCTCCCTCCCGGCCACACAAATAGCAGGAAGGAGAATGAGCTGCAAGAAGGAGAAGGCGAGGTGGGGCTAAACCTGCGGAAAAGCCTGAGTTTGACTTGAGCTGCTGAAGTTTGTTACTTGGGAAAGTTAAGAACATGCATGGCATTTATCAGGGATCACTTGATCTGATTTAAATATGTGAGCACTGCCACCCACTGTTACTATAACCCACTGTCATTGGGGGATGTGGTTCCACACCCCAGCAGCTCATGCCTGTTGTTTATGATTTCATGAAATTACTAAAAACTGCAGTTTGGATCAGTAGGGCTTTACTGAGAGCTTGAAATTCTTCCTACAAGGGGATCTTGGTTCTATTTCTGTGGCTATGACCTCTGATGGCCCACGACAGCCTCAGTACTGTAATGCAAGATTTCATAGTCTTTTTTTGGAGCAAAGCCTCCTCATGAAAATGAAGAACACTATTATGTATGTATATAGTACACAGAAAACTAGGCAGATAGTTCCAGGAGGTGTGCAGACCCCTGGATATCAGTCCATTGGTGAATGTCTGAGTCACCTCAGGCCACTGACATTACAGAAAGCAGCAAGTGCAACTGGCCAGACTGAAGACCTCACATTTTCTTTTTATTTCTTTCTCTCTCTCTCTCATTTTAGAAACAGCACCACCAGGAGCAGGGACGTTCACATATACAGTAAAAATGTACAGTATCTTCAATGCGAAGTTGGACGGGTGCCAACCGCCTCCCCCTCCCCACCCGGAAGCATCTTCATTTGAATTTAAAGGGGTGGATGAGTGACAGCGAGACTCTGCTCTCCTTCTGACAGGGCTTTGGCAGATCATTGGTTGTCATCAAACCTATTCCATTTCTTGCTCCCTGCCAGGAATTCCACCTACATGCCTGATGGCAATTAGTCCCTCGTAGGTGCTAATGAATAAAACGCAGCATGTAGACTTCAAGAGAATGAAAAAAGCCTACAATCCAGATCCAGAGAGGCACTCCAAGTATCAGCTCCCCACGCCGGTCGCCCCTCAGATGTCACTCTCACCCTGGCCAGCAAGTGCTGTGCCAGGGCCAGCCCACCCCTGTGCTGTGCACTGGAGCACAGCGGGTAGAAGGGAGCTGTCCATGAGGACATAACTCAGTAGAAAGCATGATTTTAGAATCTGAAGTGTTAACCTGTTTTTTGGTGGCTGTCACAGACCATGATGCTACCAGATTAAGTCTGTACTGGGACATGAGAACTGAATCTCCAAACCAAAAATCCTTTAGAAGAAGCGTTTAAAGATCTAATCAGAAAGCATACTGCATTGGGGGCTGCAGATTGTTGTCTTATTAGTGCTTCCCATTCTTGCTGATAATCAGATGTCCCTAAGCAGCATTTAAAAGTACAGTTTCCTTGGCCCTGTCTCTGGAGATTCTCTGCTGAGAGGCCTAGGATAGAGCCTGAGAATCGAAATTTAAAAAAAAAAAAAAAAAATCTTCCCAGGTGAATCTGATCCTCAGGCCAGATTCCATACTCCAGGATTAGATGAACTTCTGTACCTCATTTAACTGGAAAACTCCAAGATTAAGTATTGATTGGAAGATTCTCAAAGATTATGCTCACTTTTCATCTGTACTTTTACTATGTTTTGTGTTTAAAATGAATAAGCAATTCTCTTTTGCAATGTAACCACCTCTCGGATATAAATCGATGTTCAAAAAGTTCTTTTAATTGAAGCTGTAGCTGATTTTTATTTTTTAATACTTTTATTAGAATTTCCAAATTTCATGTCTTTACTGAAAACTGAACATGGATATTTTTAATAATAAAAACTCAACAAATGTTATTTTTAAAGACCTTTGTGCATCCCAAGAGAAGCTAATCTGTTCACAGAGAAAATTATATTTTAATACTGTTGCTACTGCTGCTGCTAAGTCACCTCAGTCTTGTCCAACTCTGTGCGACCCCATAGACAGCAGCCCACGAGGCTCCCCCATCCCTGGGATTCTTTAGGCAAGAACACTAGAGTGGGTTGCCTTTTTTTTTTTTTTTTTAAATCCTATGTGTTTTAACCTATGCAGCTAAAATATATTTACTTAGAAAAGGGGATTATAAATGTCACCAGACTGTCATTTAGATAGTCCAGAGGAGTTTCAGGAAAAAAGTTAAGGATCCTTGATACACCAAAGACCAGTTTGTTATTCGTATTTTACATGTACATAAACATTGTCTTCCTAGGATCTCAAAACACGTTATGAGACTATTGCAGCTAAAGACTTGGAGTAACATAGTCTTGCAATTTGGTCTCCTCTGATAGTAGCAAACCAAAGAAAGTGACAAAAAAGGCATTTTTATTCTAGTTTTCATGGGCTCCCAAAGTCAAGATAGTTTGAATAGGATTCCCTGGAGCATTTGAACTCCATCATGTTTATCAGAGAGAGAACTTAATCCAAACCCTTTGAGGTTTGTTCTTCTCCAGTCAATATCTATTACAGCCAAACAATCATGGTTCTAAAGTATAACAGTGAAGCGAGGAAGAAAAGAGAGATTTTTCTTTCCGATAGCGAAATGGGCAGGTGCAGTTGAAACTGAAAGGCCATAATTAGAACATTGTTCAGCAGAGGCACGGTAGAGGTTCATGCAAGACTGCACAAATCCTCCACTGCCCCACACAGCCAAATTCAAGATTTTGGCAGGAAAGGAAGCCAAAAGTGCACTGCCATTCAAGAAACCGAGTCCTGAGGTTGGAACTTTAGGACTCTTGAGGCACACAGGGAAGAAATTCTACACTACTGGACCTGCAAAATCTGTTTGTTTAAATCTATACATTTTGAACCACATAAAGAAGGAAAGGAAAACAAACATGTTTAAATGAACATGTGGCAGGATTTATGAAGTAGTCCTTAGATAGTATATTCTTTAAAGCTCTAATGAAATAAATATTATTTCTATCCTATAGATGAGAAATTAGGCCTAGTTAGAGAACTTGTCCATGTCAGAGTCAAATATATTTTATGTTTACTGGCTGAATTATACTATGGACATTGACTACATCTATGTATGATCATATTAGAACATGCAGACTGAGAAAAGTGTTGAAAACAGCACTGGAAAATTCCTGGCACATCCTTTCAACCCACACCTGAGGCAGACCTCATGNGATGAACTTCTGTACCTCATTTAACTGGAAAACTCCAAGATTAAGTATTGATTGGAAGATTCTCAAAGATTATGCTCACTTTTCATCTGTACTTTTACTATGTTTTGTGTTTAAAATGAATAAGCAATTCTCTTTTGCAATGTAACCACCTCTCGGATATAAATCGATGTTCAAAAAGTTCTTTTAATTGAAGCTGTAGCTGATTTTTATTTTTTAATACTTTTATTAGAATTTCCAAATTTCATGTCTTTACTGAAAACTGAACATGGATATTTTTAATAATAAAAACTCAACAAATGTTATTTTTAAAGACCTTTGTGCATCCCAAGAGAAGCTAATCTGTTCACAGAGAAAATTATATTTTAATACTGTTGCTACTGCTGCTGCTAAGTCACCTCAGTCTTGTCCAACTCTGTGCGACCCCATAGACAGCAGCCCACGAGGCTCCCCCATCCCTGGGATTCTTTAGGCAAGAACACTAGAGTGGGTTGCCTTTTTTTTTTTTTTTTTAAATCCTATGTGTTTTAACCTATGCAGCTAAAATATATTTACTTAGAAAAGGGGATTATAAATGTCACCAGACTGTCATTTAGATAGTCCAGAGGAGTTTCAGGAAAAAAGTTAAGGATCCTTGATACACCAAAGACCAGTTTGTTATTCGTATTTTACATGTACATAAACATTGTCTTCCTAGGATCTCAAAACACGTTATGAGACTATTGCAGCTAAAGACTTGGAGTAACATAGTCTTGCAATTTGGTCTCCTCTGATAGTAGCAAACCAAAGAAAGTGACAAAAAAGGCATTTTTATTCTAGTTTTCATGGGCTCCCAAAGTCAAGATAGTTTGAATAGGATTCCCTGGAGCATTTGAACTCCATCATGTTTATCAGAGAGAGAACTTAATCCAAACCCTTTGAGGTTTGTTCTTCTCCAGTCAATATCTATTACAGCCAAACAATCATGGTTCTAAAGTATAACAGTGAAGCGAGGAAGAAAAGAGAGATTTTTCTTTCCGATAGCGAAATGGGCAGGTGCAGTTGAAACTGAAAGGCCATAATTAGAACATTGTTCAGCAGAGGCACGGTAGAGGTTCATGCAAGACTGCACAAATCCTCCACTGCCCCACACAGCCAAATTCAAGATTTTGGCAGGAAAGGAAGCCAAAAGTGCACTGCCATTCAAGAAACCGAGTCCTGAGGTTGGAACTTTAGGACTCTTGAGGCACACAGGGAAGAAATTCTACACTACTGGACCTGCAAAATCTGTTTGTTTAAATCTATACATTTTGAACCACATAAAGAAGGAAAGGAAAACAAACATGTTTAAATGAACATGTGGCAGGATTTATGAAGTAGTCCTTAGATAGTATATTCTTTAAAGCTCTAATGAAATAAATATTATTTCTATCCTATAGATGAGAAATTAGGCCTAGTTAGAGAACTTGTCCATGTCAGAGTCAAATATATTTTATGTTTACTGGCTGAATTATACTATGGACATTGACTACATCTATGTATGATCATATTAGAACATGCAGACTGAGAAAAGTGTTGAAAACAGCACTGGAAAATTCCTGGCACATCCTTTCAACCCACACCTGAGGCAGACCTCATGAATCAACTGTTTTTTTGTTTGTTTTTTTTTCCTTTCCAACCCAGAAACCTGCCCAGTGAAATATTCAAGGAAATCACTAGAGACCAACTGGATTTAGCACATAGGTAACACCTACCTCCAGGGCTGCCAGGAGCAGCGGGCAGGGTGAAATCCTCAGGGAGATAGTCAGGGGCTGGGTGAGGGAGCCCCTGATCTCTAGCCTTGTCCTCAGGCTCCATGGAGGGGCAGTTCTATACAAATACTGTACACTCCTAGAAAGATCACCAAATTATTGAGAAGATATCATCCTCTGATAATAGTTTATTAAGTTAACTGTTCCATAGAATCATTTACAGGCTCTAGATTCAAAGGAAATAGATTGCTTTAACACAAAGAATTTAATCTCTGTGGAAGAAATGAGTTACTCCTTGATTAGAGGTTAAGGCAGTTTTCTCTCTTTCCTTTTATTTGGTTATTATTATTTTTTTAATTTGGTAGAGCTTTCCCACATCCCTCGTGGGTAGCTGCCTCCTCTGCATATGCATAAACCAGCTGTCCTTCATAATGACACAAGCCCCCACAGTGTCATGGGCTAAGACTGGTGGGAGTTGACTGAGAACCTTGAACAGCAACGGCGGGTGGGGGCTACTAGTAGTTGTGGGCCAGATTGTTCATTGCTAGGGTTCAAAGCCAGAAGGCCAAGACTTTTGACCTGGACCACCATCTTTCAGGCTACAGGCCAAGGATTGCTGAGGCCTAATATAGGCAGGGAGTCAATCAGGAGAACTTAAGAGGGAGAAAAAAAAAAAAAAAAAACTCTGCCTTTGCTTAGTTCTCCAGATTGGCTCTCCAGATGGCCCTCTTTTCTCTGGTAAATTATGCAACAAGCTGCTTCAGCCGAGTTTTGCAGACCTGGATGATCTTGAACTGATTTCAACAAACGGGCGGACTTGTGGGGTTGCAGGGCTTTCTCCTAGTCCTTTCATCTGAGGAAGAGCACTGGGGGAAGAAAACCAAACAATTTCTGGTACAAGTCACAGAAACAGAGCAATACATATACAGAAGTACCACTGCTTTTTGTCCGCCTTCTTAAAAGAAATGATTTTGAAGAAGCGAAAAGGCCGTTTCATTAAGAAAGGTTAGAGTTCATCATGATTAGTCCACAAAGAGGAACTTGGCCTTGCAGCTTCTCACTAGTTAAATGCTGTTCTCTAATATTGCAGGAATGGAAAAGGTAGAAAGGTTGCTTCACAGCATAAACAGGTATGAGGTCTCACTCTCTGCTGTTATTAACAAGTCCTGGAACCAAAATCAATAGTGCATGCAAATGAGCCTCTGATTATTTCTTTGATTTGCAGAATGTCTCCTCCCACTGTACCCTCCTGGTTGAGGCAGAATGGATTAGCTCATCAAGCCCTGGGACTGCTCCTACCCCTGAGGAAGATGAGGTGGGGGGAGGGCAGTGGGTGGCAGGGCCATTCTGTGCCTTTCCACCCTCAGAAGCAAGATCACAGCCCTGACACAGCCTCTTCCTTCCCCTGCTTTGGAAAGTAGAGGCACTGGGACCAGATTTTCCACCAAGTAGGGAGGAAGGCAGAGCGAGAACAGGAGGCAGAGTCAATAGGCCAGGTGGCGTGGGGAACTGATGGGTAGGTGGTGACTGAGCTCAAGCTACAAAGGGAAGAGTTTTAGGAAAGGGGAACAACCCACTAAGAAGACCAACTTGGGAACTGATATGAAAGAGGAAACAAACAGAAGACTCTGTGGAAAAAAAAAATTGAGATGATGGAAGTATATAAAAGCCAAACTTCATCCCTATCATCCGTTCAAAGCTGGTGAAGCACCTTTCTGACCTTGCACTGGGTGTTGGACATGGTCTTACTCCAAGTCTGTTACACAGGTGAGACCTTTGAAAGAGAATTGAAATATGATGCGATAAAGTGCCTAAGGAGAAACATCAAGTGCTAAGGAAACACAGAGGGAGGAGTGGTTTGGCAGGTGAAGGAAGCTCAACAGTAGAGGAGCTCCTTGTCCTGGCTCATGAAATTGACCAGGGCGTCTCCGGTGAAAAGGAGAAGAGAACACTCTCAGCAAAGGGAGTGATGAGGCAATGGCGTGGACTGAAGGGCTGGAAGACCCTGCTGGTGTGTGAAACAGTGGTATTTCTGAGACAGAGGTACTGCCTGAAAACAGGCTGTGGGAGCCGGAAGTGGTCTTCCAAAAATGAGGAAGCAGGCTCATAGCAGCCTTGCCTGTCATTCTGAGAGCCTTCGATTTTCCTTTCATATTGCAGCACATTTGGAAGCGTTGGAAATATAAACTGGTAAGATTACTTCATAGAGAGTAGGAGAAGATAGGCAGAGAAAGGATTCGTTAGTGTTACAGGGAAGCCTGGCGGGCTGCAATTCATGGGGTCGCTAAGAGCCAGACGCGACTGAGCGACTCAACTGAACTGAACTGAAGTTCTGGTTCCCCAAACCACAGTTTCTTTAGTTTCCCTTCAAGCATACAGCCAATAAATACCTTGTAGAGTGGGACTTGATCCATTACTGACTCTAAATATAAATCATAGCTTATTTTGTTATTAGTTATGCTTCAGANGAGCCAGACGCGACTGAGCGACTCAACTGAACTGAACTGAAGTTCTGGTTCCCCAAACCACAGTTTCTTTAGTTTCCCTTCAAGCATACAGCCAATAAATACCTTGTAGAGTGGGACTTGATCCATTACTGACTCTAAATATAAATCATAGCTTATTTTGTTATTAGTTATGCTTCAGAGAAAGACCACTATAATCAAAGAGTGAAGACAATGCTAATGTGAACAATCGGTGCTAATGGTGTTGAGTCACTAAGTTGTGTCCAACTCTTATAGACCTAATGGACTGTAGTCCACCAGGCTCCTCTGCCCATGGGATTTTCCAGACAAGAAGACTGGAGTAGGTTGTCATTTCCTTCTCCGGGGGATCCTCCTGACTCAGGGATGGAACCCAAGTCTCCTGCACTGGCAGGCACTGGAAGGCAGATTCTTTACCACTGACCCACCAGGGAAGCTCCAGTGTAAATAATTACTATTCATATATTCAAACACAAACTCTAAGAACACATTCTACAGGTCAAGCACTGTGCCTGGCACTGGTTAAATAATGAAGAACACTACAATCCTGTTTTGTGACTTCTTGAAACTTTCATTGAAAAGGGAAAAAGAGTAAATATGTAAATAAATACATAATTGTAAATCAGGATATATCAGAGGAAGGCAAAGACCAGAAAACCAAAAGAGAAAATAACAGGGTAGAGGGAGAGGACCAGTTTTACATGATATGTGAGTAGGAGTTTCATAAAAAGGGTAAGGTTGTAGGAGGTGGAGGGAGAAGGGTGTGTGATGGAAACGAGTGAGATGATGTTGGAGAAATAGTGAGAACCAAAGTAGGCATGGACTTGTGGGCAGCTTAAGGAGATAGTCTATTATTCTCCATGGAACTAAAAACCATTAAAGGAGATACTAAGTTTTTTAAAGATCATTCTGACAACTGTGTAAACGGATCAGAGGAAGAAAAGATTAGAGGTGGAGAATACCAGTTAGAGGGCAGTGGTCTAGGGAAGAGATAATGACAGCTTAGAAAATAGTTGTTCTTGAAGAGAAAAGTGGATGAGTATGAGTATTTCTGAGGCTCCAATTAGAAAAGTCAGCTAGAAAGCATTCTATTTAGAATAGAGGAAAACTAAAAGAAACATAATCTCTGGAGTTGCTCGTCAGGCAATGGAAGAGCTAAACCAATAGAGGAGAGTGGAACATCCTTGAACTTAAACAACAGATACTTTCATCCTTCTCAGCTGGAGGAACTAGAAGAGAAAATGGTACCACTGGAGCTCCTGGGCTGGAGTTACCTGCTTGAAAGCTGGAGCCATTGCATAGATGCCACCTATCATGGGGTGGAGAAAGAAATACTCTTTTCTCCCCTTTATTCCTGTTCTCCATGATCCTGTCAGTGTCCTTCATTTGAGGAACACAGAAGCCATTTGCCATGGGGGTCTGTAAACATAATTTTCAGGGATAAATCCCCTTTGCTATAGAATAGAGAAGATAAAAGATAAAGAGTGACTCTGCATAAAAATAGGCTCGGAAATGGTATAATATGCTATTTTTATATTAAGGTAGAATTGACATGACTTAGTGAAGAGTAACAGGTACTGGAGAAGACTCTTGAGAGTCCATTGGATGCCAAGGAGATCAAACAAGTCAGTCCTAAAGGAAATCAATCCTGTATATTCATTGGAAGGACTGATGCTGAAGGTGAAGCTCCAATAGTTTGGCCACCGTGATATGAAGAGCCGACTCACTGGAAAAGATGCCGATTCTGGAAAAGACTGAGGGCAGGTGGAGAAGAGGGTAACAGAGGATTAGATAGTTGGATGGCATCACTAACTCAGTGGACAAGAGTTTGAGCAAACTCAGGGAGATAATAAAGGACAAGGAAGCCTGACATGCTGCAGTTCATGGGGTCACAAAGAGTTAAACATGACTTAGTGACTGCACAATAGCAATAACAAGTAGGGAGATGAGTAGGGAAATATATGTCAACAATAATCACTAGGGTTTTGGCATGAGCAACTGGTGCCATGTGCAGGATGAGGTTCCGTTCAGTTCAGTTGCTCACTCGTGTCCGACTCTTTGTGACCCCATGAATCGCAGCACGCCAGGCCTCCCNTGTACAATATCATGACCTCATTCCATAGTTCATCAGGCACTCTATCTATCAGATCTAGGCCCTTAAATCTATTTCTCACTTCCACTGTATAATCATAAGGGATTTGATTTAGGTCATACCTGAATGGTCTAGTGGTTTTCCCTACTTTCTTCAATTTAAGTCTGAATGTATACAAATGTAGTTTTGGTGAGGAAGAGTATAAAAAATTCACTTTAGTAAGGATCAAGTGTAAGATACCCATTAGACATATATTCATGAAGCCATCTAAATCAGGAAGTTGAATTTGTATATCTGAGCAAAAGAGAAGAAACCAGAGCTTTTGGTTTGGACGTTGTTAACATTTAGGCTGTATTTACAGCTATGAAAATCAATAGGTCACCAAGGAAGATCATTTAAAATAAAAAGATGGCTTAGACTAACCTCTATGAAGCCCATCATTTGGAGGACAGAGAAAAGAGGAGGATTGGAAAAGGAGATGGAGAGGCCCCTCTTACCAAAACAAATAAAAACCCTCCCACTCTTGACAGTAAAATGCCCTCTAGCCACCATCGGCTTTTCTGATACCTTTTATTAGCAGAACTTCTTTGTTCTGTTGTCTGTACTCACTCCTATTCCTATACTCACCTTCTATCCTGAGCTCTCTCTGCCCAGGCCCTGACCCCTAGGATCTCCACCACAACTGAGTATGTCAAAATCCTTAATCACTGTTACATTTCTTAATATGAGTCAATCTTCAGTTGACATTACTTGACCTACCAGTTGGTTGACCACTTCAATTATGAAAATGAAAGGTAGTACTGTTAATAATTATGCTAAAACAATAGGTGTGATAGAAGACAGTGCTGGGAAAACCATGACCTGTAGCCATCCTCCCTATCAGCCGCAGTAGACACAGGTTTTCACTCCCGGCTTAATGCATGCATCTTATTTGGCTTTCAATGCAACACATCTAGTTTTCTTCCTGCCTCACTGTCAGTTGTCAGCCTCCCACATTGTTTCTTTCATCAACCAAATCGCTTCACTTTGGAGTGCTCCAGGGCTCAGACTCATTTTCTTCTCCATCAAAACCCATTTTCTTGGTGATCTTATCCAATATTATCACTTTCAAATCCACCTGTGTACCCAGCTTCTCTCAAATATACCTCTCTAGTTTGAAAATCTCGCTACACACAAATATTCAGTTACATTGGTAAACCATCCTACAACCAAAGCTCTGAATAGCCTCTCCAAACTTGTTTTGTAATCTTTCCCATTTCAGTTAATACAACTCAATCCTGCTTTTGTACAGTTCAAAAAGCTTGGAGTCATCCTTAACTTCTTTTTCTCTTTCTCTTTTTCACAGCCACATCTAACCCCTCAAGAAAATAACAGCATCTGTACCTTTAGGTATTTTCAGAATCCATATGCTTCTTAGCACAACTGCAATGATCACCTTGGTTCAAAGATTGAATGATATCCACCTCCTTGCTTCTATCCTTGTCCCCAGGTACTCTTCTTAATTCAAAACCCAGAGTGATTCTGTCAAACAAGTTGAATCTTGTCAATTTGCTCAAACTTATCCAGATTTCTATCTCAGAATACAAAGCCAAACTCCTAACAAAAAGTCTACCAAGTCCCTAAGCAATGTTTCTCCTCACCAGCTGGTCTTCATCCCCAATTTTACCTTCTCAGCCTTCTCCTCTTTCAGTTCATTCAGTCACTCAGTCGTGTCCAGTTCTTTGCAACCGCATAGACTGCAGCACGCCAGGCTTCCCTGTCCATCACCAATTCCCGAAACTCACTCAAACTTATGTCCAAAGTCGGTGATGCCATTTATCCATTTCATCCTCTGTCATCCCCTTCTCTTCCTATCTTCAATCTTTCCCAGCATCAGGGTCTTTTCTAATGAATCAGTTCTTTGCATCAGGTGGTTAAAGTATTGGAGCTTCATCTTCAGCTTCCTCTCTTTGCTGCTCCTCAAACAAGTGGAATGCTCCTGACATTGGGCATCTGCTCTGGCTATTCCCTTGGCTTGAACGGGTCTCCCACCATTCACTCATGTGGCCCCTCCTTCAACTTTTTTGCTCAGATGTCACCTCATTGAGGTCTTTCCTTATCTCCTTTCTCAGAGTTAAACCCCTTAATACCTCTTCCTAGTTTATTTTTTCTTTACGTTTATCCTTATCTAATATACTACATATTTTTGTGTATATTTTATCACTTGCCTCCCCACACTGAAATACAAGCTCTATGAGGTTGGAGTGTCTTGTCGGTTTTGTTTACAACTATATCCCAGCTCTTGGAATATACTCTTGCCTGGAGAATTCCATGGATGGAGGAGCCTGGTGGGCTGCAATCCATGGGGTCGCTAAGAGTTGGACACGACTGAGCGACTTCACTTTCTATAAACTCAATAAATATTTGTTATATAATGATGAGTAAGAAGGGTGGGTGATAGAAGAAAAAAGAAAGCGGATTGTGTTACAAAAACCAAGAGAAGGAAGTGTTTCACAAAGAAAAGAGGGATCAGCAGCAACCAGTGCTGCCAAGACATCTCTTGACACGAAATTTGACATCATGCAGCTCTCCAATTGTATCAGCAAGAGAAATTTCAGTGAAAATTGGAGGAATCCAGGCTGGAGGGAGATATAGTTCAGCGGTAGGGCAGGTTGAGTGGGAGATGGTGAAGGGGATATAGCTGAGAAGCCTGGCAGTGACAGAGGGGGTAAAGGGCTGAAGGTGAGACAAAGCAATGCCATCATCGAAACCCAATTAGCCAAGCACTGAAACAAAGAACTTTCCTTGATGCTTGAGCTATCCAATCAAAACTGAAGTCCCAATGACTGAATCTCAATTCAATTTCATTTCAGAATTATTAGGAAGAAATTTCTAACAAATATTAGAAAGTTGCTACACTTCCTATCTGTTGTCATAGTTCCAACTATTTTATAACACTATTTCACTAATCTATTCACTTATGTTTGCAACCTGAGTTTAACTCAGCTTTTAGAACCTCATACCCTACCTGTTCATCATTCCCTATTCCTGCAAATAGGGCCACTCTTTAGATCATTGAGCTCATCTATTGATGGTGTGATCACTCATGTAGAGCCAGATATCCTGGAATGTGAAGTCAAGTGGGCCTTAGAAAGCATCTCTATGAACAAAGCTAGTGGAGGTGAAGGAATTCCAGTGGAGTTATTTCAAATCCTGAAAGATGATGCTGTGAAAGTGAAGCACTCAATATGCCAGCAAATTTCAGTAGTGGCCACAGGACTGGAAAAGGTAAGTTTTTATTCCAATCCCAAAGAAAGGCAATGCCAAAGAATGCTCAAACTACTGCACAATTGTACTCATCTCACATTCTAGTAAAGTAATGCTCAAAATTCTCCAAGCCAGGCTTCAGCAATACGTGAACCGTGAACTCCCTGATGTTCAAGCTGGTTTTAGAAAAGGCAGAGGAACCAGAGATCAAATTGCCAACATCCATTGGATCATGGAAAAGGCAAGAGAGTTCCAGAAAAACATCTATTTCTGCTTTATTGACTATGCCAAAGCCTTTGACTGTGTGGATCACAATAAACTGTGGAAAATTCTGAAAGAAATGGGAATACCAGACCACTTGACCTGCCTCTTGAGAAATCTATGTGCAGGTCAGGAAGCAAGTTAGAACTGGACATGCAACAACAGACTGGTTCCAAATAGGAAAAGGAGTAGGTCAAGGCTGTATATTGTCACCCTCACTGGGCTGGAAGAAGCACAAGCTGGAATCAAGCTTGCTGGGAGAAATATCAATAACCTCAGATATGCAGATGACAACACCCTTATGGCAGAAAGTGAAGAGGAACTCAAAGGCCTCATGATGAAAGTGAAAGAGGAGAGTGAAAAAGTTGGCTTAAAACTCAACATTCAGAAAACCAAGATCATGGCATCTGGTTCCATCACTTCATGGGAAATAGATGGGGAAATAGTGGAAACAGTGTCAGACTTTATTTTTTTTGGGCTCCAAAATCACTGCAGATTTTGACTGCAGCCATGAAATCAAAAGATGCTTACTCCTTGGAAGGAAAGTTATGACCAACCTAGATAGTATATTCAAAAGCAGAGACATTACTTTGCCTACTAATGTCCATCTAGTCAAGGCTATGGTTTTTCCAGTGGTCATGTATGGATGTGAGAGTTGGACTGTGAAGAAGGCTGAGGGCCGAAGAATTGATGGTTTTGAACTGTGGTGTTGGAGAAGACTCTTGAGAGTCCCTTGGACTGCAAGGAGATCCAACCAGTCCATTTTGAAGGAGATCAGCCCTGGCATTTCTTTGGAAGGAATGATGCTAAAGCTGAAGCTCTAGTACTCTGGCCACCTCATGCGAAGTGCTGACTCATTGAAAAAGACTTTGATGCTGGGAGGGATTGGGGGCAGGAGGAGAAGCGGACGACAGAGGATGAGATGGCTGGATAGCATCACCAACTCGATGGACATGAGTCTGAGTGAACTCCGGGAGTTGGTGATGGACAGGGAGGCCTGGCGTGCTGCAGTTCATGGGATCGCAAAGAGTCGGACACGACTGAACTGAATGCCTTTGCCACTGCAATTCCCAGTGCTTCAAGGCTTCCCCTTTTTCATTCTCTACTGAAAGGACTCCTCTTCATATGTCAAAGTTCATTTAACCTTGAAAATGTATTTTCAACCCAGATAAAAATTGCAATAAAAGTACCAGCATTTAGCATCATCTTGTACTTAGGTGTTAGTACAGGTCACAGCATGTTGTAAGACAACATTTCCATTTTGTAAAATTCATTAAAAAAAATCTTTAGGACTCATTAATAGCATCTTTGGCCTCTGTCCCAATGAGGTACATAGTTCTCTGAACTTGTGTTTGCTTTGGGGGAGGAGTGGGGAATGGGTTAGTTAGGGAGTTGAAGATAAACATATACACATTGCTGTGTTTAAAATGGATAACCAACAAGACCTACTGTATAGCACAGGGAACTCTGCTCAATGTTATATGGCAATTTGGATGGGAGGGGAGCTTAGGGGAGAATTGATACTTGTATATGTATGGCTGAGTCCCTTTGCTGTCCACCTGAAACTAGGTCAACATTGTTAATCAGCTATGCATGTGTGCTAAGTCGCTTCAGTCGAGTCTAACTCTTTGTGATTCCATGGACTGTAACCCCCCAAGCTTCTCTATCCATGGAATTCTTTAGGCAAGAATACTGGAAGAGATCTTCCCAACCCAGAGATCTAATGCAGGTCTCCTGAATTGCAGATTTTTTTTTTTTTTTTTTTTTTTATATCTGAGCCACCAGGGAAACCCACTTCAATTTAAAATTAAAAAGCTAAAAAACAAACAGTAGTTCTCAACTAGGGGTGATTTTGTCATCCAGGGAACATTTGCCAATATCTACAGACATATCTGATTGTTGCACCTGGGGAAGTGAATGCTACTGGTATCTCACGAGTAGAGGCTAAAGATGCTGCCAATGTCAAGCTGTTTTGAAGTAATTTATTCTAAAGAGAGTTTTGAGAAGCCTGGAATGAGCACAATATACAGACAGCTTCCGTCTAATGTAGAGGAGGGAAAAAGATGGAGTCAGATGCATGAGACAAGCTGACTGGGGCATGAAGTGGCCCCAAGTGGGCTCTGCCAAACCCAGTACTCCACAGAGCTCAACTGAAAATTCCAAACATAGTGAACAGAAGAGGGGAGTATGATTCATTTAGATTCGTGTTATAATCCTGAATCTATCACTTCATAATTTCATAAATTTGACTAATCTGTTTAATCTCACCAAGTTTTAGTTTTCTCCTATAAAAAAGAATGATGATGATCACTTCTTGGTGTCACTGTGGGGTTAAATAGAATGTTTGTAAAACTAAATTAGAGCCTGGGACATGGTGCTTAAAATTTGTTAATTTGTTTTAAAATTCCTAAAGAATGCCACAGTTAGCCCCAGAAGTACTGACTGAAAGATCATTGAAGGTTGAATTTTATGATTATAAATTTTACTTTTAACATTTAAACTATTAGGAAAGACTTTATGGCAATATTATTTTTAAAAGGAAGACATTTCAACATCTAGTATTTGTAGGACTGGATTTACCTGGTGGCTCAGATGATCAAGAATCTGCCTGCAATGAGACAGACCTGGATAGGACTACCATTTACCAAAACAACTGACCAATTTTTAAAATAATGATTGACTGTATATTTCTACAAAGTATAGGAGTATGAGCTATTATGCCCTGTAGACACACACGTGTGAATGTAAAGTCTGTTGTAAGAGTGGGATGTCTATTGTTTCATTTGCCTAGGCTAGTATGCACCCTTCTGCTGGGAAGTCTTTCTTCCACTTTAACTTTGGGGTGTAAACAGGAGTATCCCTTGGTTTATAAATCCTTCTCCCTTGCCCACTGTTTATTGTTGCAGGAGAAAGCATATAATCCTAGCTGGAATAATATTCTTGTCACCCTCAGCTTTTCTGCACAGGTACGGACTCCCAATCCATATCATACCAATAAAGCCCTCTCCTGGAACTTTTGAGCATGAGATAAAATAAAGAAAAAGCAAGTTTTAACTCTCTGATGTTGAAATTGGAACATATAAATCAGCAGGTGATTGCTTTCAATCTGAGAAAAAGAAATAAGAAGCAGAGGTGTGGCCATGTGTGTATACCATGCTGGGGGTCAGGGCAGTGATAGTGAGACTTCCTCATCCCAAGCGTAGTACATCTGAAGCCTGGTCCTGAAGCCAACTGAATCCTCTGCTTTTCCCCACGTGTGAGTGTGAGTCAAGGAGTTCTTGCTTTGGCCTAAACTAGTTCTATTTGGATTTCTGTCACCCCAAACCATGGTAGTTGCTACTAATTCAAGTGAGTTATACTTAGTAAAAAAAATAATAATAATAATTCTATCTCTGCAAGTATCTAACTGAAATCTATCATGATGAGAGCTAAAAGAATAAAAGGTTTCTTCAGATAAACTAGTGTATAAGTTCCAAGTCAGCTGTGGAAAGCTTTAAAAAGTCAAATAGATTAGTTAATCTATGAGCCTTAGGTTCAGTCAGGAGATAGAAGCCATCCCAACTATTTTAATGGAGAGATTCCAGTGTAAAGTGTTGTTAGTTATGTGTGGAAGAACTAGAAGAGTAAAAGAATTCTAAGGTATCATGGAGGTGGCCACTGCAGCAAAGAGCCACCACCCACAACCATGGGGGAAGCAAGGGAAGAGGAGGGGACTGCTCACACTTCCAAGCTTGGAGGAACAGCCTAGTTAGAGCCAGGAACCAGGCCTATGAGAAGGCGTCACTCCACAAGTGCTGGTGCCTCTGAGGGGGCTTCCTGAGACCCACTCTGTCAGTGTAGGAAAAACTGCCACCTAGATTCAGCTGCTATAAAGAAAGCTGAGTGCCGAAGAATTGATGCTTTTGAACCATGGTGTTGGAGAAGGCTCTTGAGAGTCCCTTGGACTGCGAGGAGATCCAACCAGTCCATTCTATGGGAGATCGGTCCTGGGTGTTCATTGGGAGGACTGATGTCGAAGTTGAAACTCCAATACTTTGGCCACCTGATGCGAAGAGCTGATTCATTTGAAAAGACCCTGATGCTGGGAAAGATTGAGGGCAGGAGGAGAAGGGGACGACAGAGGATGAGATGGTTGGATGGCATCAACGACTCAATGGACATGAGTTTGGGTAAACTCTGGGAGTTGGTGATGGACAAGGAGCCCTGGCGTGCTTCTGTTCATGGGGTCACAAAGAGTTGGACATGACTGAGCGACTGAAGTGAACTGAACTGAGATTCAACTGTTGTTTGATTGCACTATATTGCTGGGAGGAAAAAGCCCTGCTCCAGTGACACTCACAGACAGGGAAAAACAAGTCCACCAGACTTGCAGTCCTACTCTAGCTTCCTCTATCAGCAGGGCCTCATATGGAAACCACTGATGGACAGAAATGCAATTTCAGGGTCCCAGGCCCTGAACATAAAGCTGACAACAAAAGATGGATTTGAATCTGAGAGACCACAGATTAATAATTAACTAATAATAATAGTTGGCTCCCCGGAGAAGGGAATGGCAACCTACCTCAGTGTTCTTGCTTGGGGAAATCCATGGACAGAGGAGCCTGGTGGACTACATACAGTCCATGCAGTTGCAAAGGCAGACACAACTGAGTGACACATTTTCACTTTTCAGTTATTGGCCAATAATAATGATAAAATAATAATTTCATTACAAAAATAATTAAATATATGTCAGCAGGATATGGGGCATACTACTGACATCTGTCTAGAACGTTTCCTGAAAAGGAGGAATTGTTTAATAAAAATCGTGTCCCTTTCGAGGGAACCTCATGAGGCTGCTGGAGGCAGTATTAGAAGTGCCAAGGTCTTGCTCCTCCCCTGTCTCCATTAGATCAATGTGATGTTAGCAGAGCCACTTCTCTAACTCTAGCTGTGTAATTATTCACTTCCAGTCTATTCCCTGCAATTCAGATTTGCCTTTCTCTTTCATCATTTGCCTTCATCGAATGTCTTTTTCAGCTGTTGTCTACTTTTAAACCCAACACATATTCTTTTCCCTTTGGGAACATTTTCCAACCTAAAGTGCTTTTTCTGCCCTCTTAGTTCCTAGTATGTTTTCTATGTTTTTCCTTCTTTTTCCAAGTAATGGTGATATGCTCTGTAATGTGGCTAGGGTCCATAGCCAAGCTCAGATCTCTCTGAACTAGAGAAAAAAAAAATTGGAAGGGAATGTGAAGGAATTGATGGGAAAACTTGTGACCTGGGCAGAAGCCCTATGCAGTCTGCATCCCGTGGTGGGACTAGGAAGTAAAGCTGAAGCAATCCACTCTCACTAATAGCGACAGCCTGTTTATCCCCAGACTCTTGAGCCATAAGCTCAAGACATTAATAAGCTATCTCCAGCTCCTAACTGTTCAGGAGGAAGGATCTAAGGCTATCCTGGCAATTTAAGTTTACTTTAATTCCAGGACTGGGCATGTTTAAGCCTGTACTTGAGTATTATGGGCTTCTGGAGCTGGGCTAAATTTGACATTGCTTGGACTAGACCCTCAGGGCTTCCCTCGTAGCTCAATCAGTAAAGAATTTGCCTGCAATTCAAGAGACCCAGGTTCAGTTCCCAGGTTGGGAAGATCCCCTGGAGAAGGAAATGGCAACCCACTCCAATATTCTTGCCTGGTGAATCCCATGGACAGAGGAACCTGTCAGGCTACTGTCCATGGGGTCGCATAGAATTGGAGACAGCTTAGTGACTAAACCACCACAGGTAGACTAGACAATGCTTGGGACCCTCATGGGTCTTAACCTAGCTCTTTAATAAGTGACTATGTACAAAGGAATTCATTCTTTCCCTTGAATATCTACCTTCCCTATGGATTGGGAAGACTTTTCTAAGCTTTTACCAGCTGTGTTCCAGGATTGAGATTAAATTTGGTCTGGATAAAATCTAAGATATTATTATCTCATTTATATGGAATGCCCCTAATTGACTATGGACTAAACCATCATTACCAAAGATCATTCTACTCATGGTAGAATCTAGAAGCTATATAGAGGGGCCAAAATCTCTACACATGAACATTGCATTCTTTCTGGAATAAACCCTTCTCATGGAAATATTTCTTGTGACAGGTGATAACAATCTTCCCCAATTACTTGTAAAAGTTGACAGTACAAAATTTCTTTTTAAGATACCCTATTAAGTACATCTCAACCAATGTTTACTGTCAAGCCAGGAATTTATCCCAGACAGGTAGAATCATTTTCCTTTATAGATCTATTATTAGCATCAGATAGACAAGCAGGCTGCTAAAAGAGTTTTCATTAGCATTTGCACATTACCAAGAGACAAACATTTTATCTCCCAGTCCCTCCATATATTCAATATAATCCCAGTGAAAAATATAACTATTATTTTTTATGCCATGTACCAGAGCCTATGTTAAGTGATTTATGCTTGTATTTGACACTGAGATCAAATACTTAAATGATTTGAAATCCATGATCTTCAATAATTTTCAGGCCATGTACTTTATGTCAAGTATGTTCATGGTTTATTGGTTTTGCTAGAAATACTTATTGAACCCAGTGATTTCCTCATATTTTCTTAGTTTCTCCTTTCTAGGCAAGCAGTGAGTAGTGAAATGAGGAAAGATGGTTTCAAAACATACAAAACCTGTTTCTTGTGTAGATACAGCTTAAAGAATATAAACAGATGGGTTTCTCCCACAAGGACAGGTCATCATACCATCAGGGGAAAATGAGTTGGCTGCTGCTGAGTTAAGAAGCAATGAAGTCATTGCTATGCACATAATTAAAATGTGATATTTCAAGAGGAGTGAATCCAAGGAGGAAAAAAAAGGAAAAATTGCAGATAATGCATACTGTGGTTGTGGCTTTGAATTAATATGTGCCCGGCTACAGAAGAAGCAATGCAAACAAATGTCAGCCATTAAAAATAGGTACATTTAACTTGTAACCTTTTCCACCCCACCTTCCTCGACACACACCTTTAAGGCTACTATTATTTAGTTTTGCTAAGCTCCTTTGACGTAAGTGTTGTTAGCAGACTGAATTTAAACAGGTAGAATGGCTTGATACAATTTTCCTGTCTAATAGAAGCCCCAGTTAGGATATAATAAGACAAATCAATCCAGAAAATATGGGTCCAGTTCATGCCCCTCCTGATGCCACCATGACAGCTCCTGCATCTGTATCTGAATTACTAAATGGACCAATGTAGAAAAGAAGCTCTTCTTGTCATGGTCCTTACTAACTGGCTTACACAGGTATTCTCCTTTCTAAGCAGATTCAGGCCTAAATAAAGAAAAGAACGCTATGGGATTTTGAACAATGGATCCCGTGCCCTTCCTGTCCAGGAAGCTGCCTAGTGAGGAGAAAACAGCAGATGCACAAGCAACTGTTATCTTGGGTAAAAGAGATGCTTTTCTTGGGACCATATCAGTTTCATGTTTACAGCTCCTTAGAAGGCTGTATCTATATGATGACAGGCTTTCTGGTGAAAGCTGAGAAATTCAATTGCAAATCTGAATGCTACAAAATGTGTGGCTATTTGGCAATGAGAGGATCAAACATCTGGATCTTTGACTCAGTTTTTTCATTTCCACCCAATATTTTCATATCGTGAAAAACACCAATTAAAAAAAGCAGCCAATCTGGTGCTTTGGCTTTCTTAACAGCCACTTTGTATCTCAGAATGGTTGGACCAATTGATTGTTCTGCTTTACATGGCCAAAATGAACAGATCAAGATAAAAATGGTTAGGTAGCTGTTCTGATTTATTTCAATTGGTATACTTGTATTGTGAACTCTAGCTAGGTGCTTTACAAATGCAAATGATTTCTGACATCTCAGAATTCAATAATCTATCAGAAGGTAGATAGTTGTCATTTCTCTCCAGTTCTCCAGATAAAGAAGTGGCACAGAAAGTAACATGATTTTCTTTGGGAAAAACACAAGTCAGTGTGTTCATTCTCTACTAGAACTTGTATCTTCCTCTCTCTGTGGGACTCAAACTGTACAAATGAGACCAAACTACATATGAGTATTCACAGACAGCACACTACAGTTGACTTTTGAGGCTCTGAGGAATAGAATTACTGCAAGACTAAAAAAAAGATAGAAAAGTAAGAGAAAGCATATTGAAATTCTGTTTTATAGTGTACTATGTTGGAGTTTCCAAATATTCTGAGGAATAGCCTACATTTTTCAGGCTATCAATGTTACTATACTAAATGCATTTCATTTAGAAAATTAAGGGGCATGAAGGTCAGGATAGAAAATATTGAGGTTATGATGCAATTTATACACAATTTCACGTGAGTAATACTAGTATTAAAGTGGTAGAAGCCCTAGTCAGGGTATAGATTAATTTTGGGGTAAAATTTACATAATCAGGAAGTGTTTTAAAAAGAAATGCAATTATATACCTAAGTAAATTGCCTTTGCTTTCTATCACCATCTTTTCAGTAAAGATCACCTAGATCTACAAATGTGAGTATAACCATTTTTGTAGGCCTGCATCTAGGTTTCCATATGATGATGGTTCTATAGCTGCCTTCAAGATGACTTTTTTTTCCTCCTGGCAAAGAATGTGATGCTATGGAAAGATTAAAAAAGAAAAAAAAATACTAAGTCAAAGAATAAAATTGAAATAATATTTAAGGAAAATTATTTTCTTTCCATGTATTTTTAAATTTTACAGCTTTCAAAATAACCCAGCATACAGTACCCCTCAGATTGACTGACTCATCTCCATGTCCACACACTTTCTTTAAAAACAGAAAAATCATTTTTGAAAATGATCAAAACATAACATTTTGCTGGAACAGATGCCTTGCCTGCGCTCTGTGCCACATTTTTGTAGTATTTAAAATGAACGTTTCAGTTTTAAACACCACAGCATGACTAATCGCCAGTGAGGAGGAAAAGAAGGTCCTAGAGGAGTCAAAGTTGGGGTCCTCCTCCACCCCATTGGTGAGAAACACTGCAGCTCTGATTTGTGGGCACCTGGCCTGTGTCCCAGGACTGCCCTTCTCAACTTTGCTTCCCAACAAGAAGTATTTTGGAAATTTTGACTATCTTGAGATTCTAAGATAGGGGGTCATTTTTTAATATCCAAGATTGATATGCACTTTGGGGGATCTGTTTGTTATTTTATTCTACATCTCTTATTATAATGCATCCTTTTAAGCACCATCTAAATTTTAACCTTTTAGGATACATTCTGAATCCCAGTTTAGCATTATGTCCCAATTTACATGTGTTCTTTCAGAGAAGTATTAACAAAGACCCCTTTCCCTTTTAAAATTGGCCTGACTTGGAAGATAAATTTTGTTGCGACCCAAAGTATAAAGATTCTCTGTCCAGGAAAAAAAAAAAAAAATAGTACATTATTTTTCTGATTACATATTTTTAACATTAGTGGATATAGTGATGGATGGATACAACTAGATGACATTCTACATCATATTTTCTTCTCCACATTTCTACAAGTTTGGAAGACCAGCTAAGTGATCTTTTACTTTTCACCAGGGTAAGAGGTCAGTGTGGCTTTGCCCTCTAGTATTCTGCTGATTGTTATATTATAGACGACTGCTGAGACTAGGCTGGTGGCTTTCCTCTTCTTCGCTTACTTCCAGTTCTGCATGCATGCCTCCAAAACCTAAGAAATCATTGAAGAAACATTTTCAGAGTAAAGGCTTTATGGTCACTGCAGCATACGAGGATCTTATGGACATCCCAACAATAATAATAATAAGTATTCTTTCATATAAGACTGCATGCAGTAGGGCTAAGGACCTTCTTCTATTTTAGTGAATATTTTGCTCATTTCTAATCTTAACACACATGTAGGTTTGGGGCTGCTATAAGCTCCAGAGTTTTGTTTGTTTTGTTTTTGTGGGATTTTTGTTTGTTTATTTGGCCCTGGTGAGGTTACTCAAGTTCTATATATTCTGGTCTTTGATGGGAAATGTGGGATTCATAAAGAGACAATCAGACAAGTCTGTTCCAATTTTAAAAATGTTTCTGAATGTGTAAGGCAATTGGGAAAATCTAAGGTCTACCATTACGCTATGCCAGTCTACTGGAATCTTATAATTATTATTAAGAGTTAATTTACTAACAAGTTTACAATGGAAATATGGACAGAATGTGGCTGTCATTTCATGATCCACAGAGTACTGATCTAACCCTGAATCTAGAGTATTTGTCAGGGGCTCGGTCACACATTACACAATACTGAATTTTCTAGGCAAGAGTCATGGCTTACACCTTCAGAGCAATATTGTGAATGTATAGGAACAACATAGCCGTGTGTGGAGCCAGACAGGGATGAGGGCTCTATTTCTTTACCTCATCTTGTATTATTATTTTAGGGAAAGTTCTATTTAAGTGGACCCTTGAATTGCACAGGATATCCTGTGTCTCTTCCTAATGGATGGCATTTATAAATGAGAAAAGGGTTGATGATAAGATAAAATGTGGAAATGGAGAAATTATCAAAAAACTAACCTAAGCAGAAACTGTCTAGCTCCCATCTCAACTCTGCAGTATAAAATGATCAATACATTTTTTGGAAAGTGTTTACATTTATTTTGTTTTCTTTTTTATACTAAAAAAGATTTGGGGAATCTTATACCTGTACTATATGCAAGGGGAAGTCAGAAGAACTAAAACATATGTGTCATGGCATCTAATGACTTAAAATGCTGTTGAGAATTAGCAATATGAACATTTTATGGGGGTAAATAATTATTTGTTAAATTGTGTCACATGAGAACATGTTGTATATATTTGAAACTATCTCAGGTATTCCAGGATATCCCATATATTTCAGAATTATAATGATCTTTAACATTTTACTTCATTCTTTCATAGGTGCCATTTCATCAGATTGAATATTTTAATTTTTTAGATTAGAAAATATAATCACCATTAATATAACCTAGAAATCTTGAAAGCATCTAGAGAACAATTACACTCATGAATACGTGCACATTTAGTAAATGCTTCAAGGGAGATAAGAAATAAATCGGGGCTTAAGAATTACTGATTAGTTCAAATGATCCAAGGGCAAAAGTTGAATATTTCAGGCAGTCAGAACAAGGAGGACCTAGGAAATTATGAGATTTTAACAGTAGTGGGCAATGTCAGGGATTAGGAAAATGGAGGAAAATAAGGTTGGATAGATGGGAATTCTGGAAGATCTTTAAAATGAAGTGATTTAGAAAAGATTTACCCTGGGGTACCACTCCTTGTGTGATTAAGGAGAGTGACCACTTATTGTTGGACTTAGAAAAGTAATTCTGGCAGTAATATGGAATAAAGCAGGAAAAAGGCTGAGTTGGGGCATCTAGGCCAGAGTTGGTATGGTAATATAGTTATGAAATGAAAACCTCAAAAGTTAACTTTTTTTTTCAGTCATATGAAGATATTTTGCTGTTGACTTACAATGGCCCAGTGTAACCAGTCACCACATTGAACAGACATAGGGTTGAGGGAAGGCAGTTTCTAAAGACAGAGCTACCTCATAGCAATGAGGGAGGGGGTTCTGGCCTGCAGCATTTCCAATCAGATTGGACCACAGCACTTTTCTTTCCTGTAGCATCTCCTGGGGAGATGTACAGGACTCCTGGGGAGTCCTGTACAGGACTCTCCTGTAGTCCCCCTGGGGACTGGGGGTGGGGGACACGCATAGTAAGAAATACCCATATATAAAAATAAAAGAAAACAATACAGTCTTAAATATAAAGATATATGGATGTATAATTTCATTAAGATTGAATCATTTCATAGCTGCAAGGAATTCAGCCTTTGTTAATTGCCTTTGGCTTTAAGGCTTGTCAGAATTCTTCTGCTCATTAAATTCATAATCTCTCCTTATGAGGGAGCGTTGAGAACGACTTCACTGGAGTGGTTCACCCACTCACAGCCCCCAAGTCAGGCTGTTCATCATCTGAGTGTTTTTCTCCAAGCACACAAAGAAACTATTTTATCCTGGGTAGGGGCTTCCCCTGACCTCCCACCCACCCTTGTTAGGTAGACAGCCATCCCCAAAGAGATGTGTCATTCTTGGAACAGAACATCCCTTGGCGAAGATTCACTGAGTAATCATTCAGCTAGAAGCATAAATCCACCCTGAGGGGCGGAAAAACCCATAGTGAAAAAGAATATCGGGCAAAGGGAATTACATTCCAGGCTATTAAAAGAGACACAGGCAATGAAGTGATGCGCTGGGATGAAACAAAGGGAATTCTCCAAAATCCGACCGTGGAACTCTAGGTGATAAAGTCTTACCTAAGTCGTGATTAACTCTTCAGTCACTCAGGAAGGTATCACTCTTGCCTTTTACTCAGGACAGTGAGGAGGTTAATCTACACTGAGCCATTTCCTGTTGACTTCATGGAGCCTATAAGGAAGACGAGCTTTCTTCCTTTTCCTCTGTCCGTCCTTCCCTGCTGCCCTTCCATTTGTGGCTCTCATGTTGACCCTGCAAAAGACATTAGACAAAGGATTAGTCAGAGCTCAGGATTCTCCGGTGAGTCAGAGCAGCCTACCTGCAGCCAGACAGGCCTGGGGCAGGGAGCAGAGCTGGCACCGGCCCTGCTCTGTAGGTTGGAACAGGAGCTGAGAGAGCTGTCCTTGCTGCAGAGACTGGCGGGGAAGTTACTGCTGGGTGGGCTAGGCACAGGTCCAACAGGGATCAACATGTTCCCGTCACGATTCAGACAGACGCCTGGCACCAGGGGGTTCCAAACTGGAGCCACCCAACAGGTGGGCAGAGCATTGCTCAGAAATTCAGACTGGCCGGGGGCTTGATTATTAAAAAGACAGGATATGGAAGGAGTTAGAACACAGACTCCTGGTGTCATTTGCCTCCCTTCTAACTATGTGATTGTGGACAAACTTTCTGTGCCTCAGTTTCAAATAATGTGACTAAGGCTTTTTTTTAAGGGTGAAATGAACTGATAAAAATATCTAATACTTATTCAGCACTAGCTGTATGTTAGGCAGTATGCAAGGAGCCTGCCATGCATAATTACATTTAATCCCCATGGCAAACCTATGGGATAAATGTCACTATTGTCTCCACCTCATATGTGAGGGAAGTGATACTCAGGTCACCAGCTGGTAAGTGATAAATCCAGATTTGACTTCAGGGACCAAGAGTTTAGCCAAATACTTTCAAAAATCTAACTCCTTTATCACTGCTGTAGGGGATGGGGACAATGTTTCCAGCCCAAGTTCCTACTGTACAACTCCAGTCCTTGGAGTGGGAGAGAGGGAAAGATGATAGTAATGCTGTGGTCTTCTTCTTAGTCCAGAGGGTTAAGAGCTGGGGTCCTGCTCAGATTGTTGGAAAGGGCACCAAAACCCAATCCTATATACTTTAGCACACAGAAGAGACTTGAGCACTAGGAGCCATCAACAAAAACAAGTCTTCAAAATGGGACTCCATGCAAGTAGGCAGGTAGCAAAGGAGCCCAGGGACCAGTCCTGGGGCAGTGACCCTGGATTATCATCCAACTCAATCAAGGAAATTAGCAAAGGGCAGCCCACTGCATGGAAGGTAAACGAATCCTAATGCCTAGAGCAGGAAGCACTGGGAAAGTGTGCAATAATAGGTTCAGTATCAGCTCAAGAACTAGAGCTAAACTGAGCTTGCAATTTGGGGATATTAGTTGGGCTCCTGTGGATTAAATCTAAATGATTGAACATTAAAATTTGTTCAGGCTATTTCTTTAATAGTATAATGTTGTGCAATTTAGTGTAGTTTACTGTAGTGTAGAATGTTAGTTGCTCAATTGTGTCTGACTCTTTGCAACTCCATGGACTGTAGCCTACCAGGTTCCTCTGTCCATGGAACTCTCCAGGCAAGAATACTGGAGGGGGTTGCCATGCTCTCCTCCAAGGGATCTTCCCAACCCTGGGATTGAACCCAAGTCTCCTGCCTTGCAGACAGACTCTATTGTCTGAGCCACCAGGGAAGTAGAGTGTAGTACACTGTATACAAAATAGTGATGACAGAGTAGTACAGTAGTGTTTGGTATGATGTAGTATTGTGCTGTGTAGTGTAGTTTATTGAAAGATAGTGTAGTACAGAGTAATGAGGTGTGATATGGTGTGATGTGATGTAATGTAGCGTAGAGGAGCTTAGCGTTTTCCTTATGTTGTGTGCTGTGGTTTAGTTTGTTGTAGCAGACTGTAATGTAATGTAGTGAAAGAACCACTGAGTTGGAAGTCAAGAAACCTGAGTTCTCATCTTTTCTGTGCCATTAATAATTGTATGGCCTTGGCTAAATCATTTAGTCCTTTTTGGCTGTAGTTTCTTATAACATGTAAAATGGGGAGGTTGGAAAAGATGATCTTGAAGGTCAGTTCTGAAACATCCCACAGCTTGGTCTTACTCATGAGACCTCTAACAACTTTATTTTCTGCCAAGATTTAGAGGTTTCTTATACAGACTTTCCCCAAGTTTAGAATGCCAGATAATGTTCCTGGAAGAAAGTAGAAAAGGGAAAAGTCCATAAATAGATTTTAGTACCAATCTAACATTAGGAACTAAATTAAATGAAAGGTTAACTTATTGCAATCCAATTTTGGTCATAATTCTTTATTAAGTGAAAGACATTCTTCGCCAAAATACTGGGAGGTCTGGGTAGCTGGAGACCAGTTCCAGGGAATTTCCTTTTATACCCTTTGTATAAGCACAACTGAAGTACCTGGAGAGTAAGTAATCAATTTGGTCAAAATTGCTGGAGCAGATGGTCCTCCCAGTCCAGATTACTGTTATCAGTAGTGAATTTTAAATGATTTACCTGCTGGGAGAAGTATGAATTCAGTACAATATTTTCAGCTAAATTATTAATTGATCTAAAAATAAATGTACAAGTTTTAAAGTTAAATCATTCTAAGAAGCTTATTTAAAAAACAGAGAGTTTCCTTGTCTTATTCCTTTTCATTTGCTCTAGTCCTTCTGCCCCAAAGCAAACACTTTTGACTGTTTTATCTATTACTTCTGGTATTTACACATTTTCATATTTATTAAATAATGCTATACTACACTCCATTGATCCATCCCTTTTAGATATTACCTGTTGACTTCCCATATTGATAGATTAAGTTTCAATCTCACTAACATTCCCTCTTGGCCTACTCTCCCATACTTTTGAGGTTCAATCAATATTCAATGTTAGTGTTATTATGCCCTTGAAAATATGATGTACTATGATTGATGTTTTTCAGTACTTTTGTTTTTCCTTAATATACACACTTATTTTCTTTGTATGTATGTATTGTTAATTGTTTAAACACCTTCCAAAAACCTTTCTGTGAGAACTAACTTTTCACTAGATAAATCATATCAGTTGTCTTTCAATTCCTTGTTTCTGTTTTGTTTTGATACATCTCTAGGTCTATTTAATAACTGTCATCCTGGGATTTCCCTTTGTCCTTCATCATTAGAATTCCCTTTGCTTTTCTCCTTATTTGGGTTCCCTATTCTCTATGTCTCATGGCTCCCTCTGTAATGACATCCTCCTTTGTTTTGAAGAAGCAATTCTTTTAGCCATTCTGTCAGATTAAATATATACTGTTAGAGCAGGTATCATGATGATAACATGCCCCTGACATACCTGTCTTTTGAGTCACAGGGTTCTCATTTGTACTGATTTTTTCAACTCTGCAGACCCTTTATCATCCTGGAATTTCCCTTCTTCATCATCATGAATGTTTCCTTGCTTCTCTTCTGTGTTGACATGTCTGTCTGAATGCTCTTTCTTCCTTATTCTAGATTACTACCTCCTCCAGTGAAGAACTTCTCCCATTAGCTTCCTGAAAAAAATGTGCAAGGGAGATCTTCACCTTTGAGACTTTGAATGTTTAAAAATGACTTTTATTTTTATCCATACTATTGATTGATAGTTTGGCTAGGTATAGAATCCTAACGTGGAATTCCTTTTCCTTCAAATGTTAAAAGAAATTTGGCTAGGGATAGAATCCTAACATGGAATTCCTTTCCCATCAAATGTTAAAAGAAGTTACTCCATCACTTTCTTGCTTTCAATATGACCTAGAAAAGTCAGATTCCATTTTAATGACTGATCCTTTATATGTATTTTGCCTTTTTTTCCTCTCTGGAGGTTTCTAAATTTGCTTTTTGTTGTTGTTTTTTGTTTGTTTGTTTGTTTTCTGGAAGGGTTCCTTAACCTTATTTTCTAACCCACTATTGAGATTTTCCACTTCTGATGTTCCCGGTGTTTTTAACTCCCAAGAAATACTTTTTGTTGTATGAATACACACACAACACACACACATACACACAGATGATCCTCCTTATTCTCAGATTTTGTGGTGGCACTTTCATGATCATTCACAGACATGTAGAACTGCAAAAAAAATTGAGTCAGGCGATGTACACATTCCCAGCTAAGGTCAAACAAGGTGATACACTGTCTTCTTTTTTCAGCTCTCATACTGTAAATAAGTATCCTTTTCAAGGTAAATTCAGTGCTTCATTTTCCACATTTTCTTGCTTTATGTTGCTCATGTATTGATCTGTTGATGAAAATATCACCAGAAGCTCAGAAGAATCAAAGTTTGTGTTTTCCCATAAGAACAATGATTCAGTATTCCCTAATTCATATTATAGGAACATTACAGAATACAGCTACTAAAAACAATGAGAGTCAACTATATGTATAATATACATGTATATATATGTACATGTGTATTAATATAGTTTGCTTCACACTGTATAGTCTCTGTTTCTTCCAAGTTGCTTTTATTCTTCATGGTAAGTGCTTCCTCAGTTGTTTGATAGTATTTGGGTTTCTTGATCGTGATAAAAGTGAAAACCTAATAAAATAATTACATTCTCAGAGTGTGTGTGGACTCATGTTGACTTTGAGCTTCACTTCTTTTGGAAAACCCAAGTATGCTAATATCCCTACAGTTATTTTTGGTTGGCCAGATTATTTAGAGACTATTTCTTTTAAAGCATACATTCTTTCAGTTTTATGCATGATCATAAATCTTTTCATCTCAATTTCCATTTTCAAAATAAACCTTTAGAAAAAAACCAAAAACAACAGATTAAATTTTAAACAATGACTATGTTTATTGCAGTGTAGTCATTTTGAAAAACTGTCAAAGTCTGTGTTCTCAGTGATCAATTAACTGAGAAGAATATTTAAAAAGTTCTGGTGAAATATAACCATCAACTATTATGTTTACAAAGAAATGTTAACATCAAAACAGATGCTTATGTTATAATTAATATGAAGAGAACAGTATAAAATATAGCAAGATCTAAACAAAGCCAGAAAATATGTATAGATGGAGTTATATCTAAATAGTAGGATTATGAGTGACTTTCATGTCTTTTTATATGATTCATCATTTACTTAGCAAGTTTCCTACCATAAGAATGCTTTGAAAAGAAAAAAAGTTTATATCTAAAAATGAAAGGCTAATAATAGTCACAAAGAGTTGGACATAACTTAAGAGACTGAACAAGAACAATAACAACAGTATTCTGCTTTCCTTTACTCCAGAGCTTCTATAGGACATATTAGTAACCAGAACTATGGTTAGCAATCATCTTGGTTTGCTTGCAACTAAGAGATTTCTCAGGATGTGTATTTCACCGCTAAAACTGGGACAGCCCTGGAAAACTGATTGCTGGCCACTGTATAACTAGAATTCTTAATGGAATTACATGGAAACATGTAAATTTGACTTGAAAACTGAATTATAAAGGTCCATCTAGTCAAGGCTATGGTTTTTCCAGTGATCATGTATGGATGAGAGAGTTGGACTGTGAAGAAACATGAGCGCTGAAGAATTGATGCTTTTGAACTGTGGTGTCGGAAACTCTTGAGAGTCACTTGGACTGCAAGGAGATCCAACCAGTCCATCCTAAAGGAGATCAGTCCTGGGTGTTCTTTAGAAGGACTGATGCTAAAGCTGAAACTCCAATACTTTGGCCACCTCATATGAAGAGTTGACTCACTGGAAAAGACTCTGATGCTGGGAGAGATTGGGGGCAGGAGAAAAAGGGGACGACAGAGGATGAGACGGCTGGATGGCATCACCGACTCGATGGACGTGAGTTTGAGTGAACTCCGGGAATTGGTGATGGACAAGGAGGCCTGGCGTGCTGTGATTCATCGGGGTCACAAAGAGTCGGGCACAACTGAGCGACTGAACTGAACTGAATTCTTCTAAATACGCAAAACAATAAAAATTTGTTGTCTGCCCACAAAACAAGCTTCATTGAATCATACTTATAAACACAGTCAAGATTGTCTAAAAATTATGGCATCAAATATTTGGATTTGTGAAAGTTTAATTGTATTTTATGTTTTACATTCTATTTAACTTTATTTTGTAATTAATACAACACAAAGGGACTATGTTGTATTGCATAATGGTAGAAAAAGTTGGGAGTTTGCTTGCTTCTTGACTTCTTCTCAATTTCCCTCTTTTTTCTTTGCTGCATTCACCCAATCCCAGTGTCCTTTCCTATGGTCTCTTCAACCAAAGCTATAGCTTCAGGTCTCACCTTTACACAGGGACTCTCAAATTTATCCTTTCTTCTGATTTCTAATATTTAATTTCTACCTCTATATGTCCTGTCATTTATCATATCCCAAACTATATTTCCCTTCCTAAGTCACAAAGACCCCACAATTCCCCACTCAAATTAATCAGTCCACCAACATTTAGGTTACCATCCATTTTCATTCAACCTGTCCTCTCACCAAACAGATTGTCCCCAATCTATTGCTAAGTCTTGCCAAGTTTAACTTCATAATATCGCTCCTCTTTGTTTATTTTGATAATTTCTAATCCTTTTGGCCACCAAGTAGCACTTATAGCCTTTAGTACTGCTAGGAAGGTGAGTGTTTTGTTTTGTTTTATAAATAGTCAGATGCCAGTAAATTACTGTCTCTCAGGATTTAGCAAAATCTTCCTGCTCCCCTGATCTCTTGCAGTTTCTGAACTTAACTTCTACACTTGATTCTAATTTTTATATCCACCCTAGTCAGTGCTAGGCATACTGCTGACCTTCACTTTGCCCTTTTACTATACGAATGTTTCTTATACTGTATTACTAGGCAAACAAAATGTAGTTCTTTGGATATAATCTGTGCCTCTACTTGCCACCTTGATGCATGTTAGATCTTGCTTGTCTGAGTACAACTCAGAAACTTACAAAGGATGGCAGGAGACTTTCAGGATTTCCCATGTAATTTACCCATATTTGAAAGTCAAGAAAATACTTTTCTCATCTTCTTTCCATCGGATCCTAGAGCAAGAGGAATATTAATGGCATGAAGAGCCAGAGCAGTACAGTTCCTTCTTAAAAGAGTTCCAGAGGTATTTGGAGATCTTTGTAAGTGGCAAACTTCCAGCTAAGTCAGCTTCATCAAAAGCAAATCTATAACCAAAAGAATACTATTTTTTTTTGTCTCTTTTTATAGCACCTGAGGCAGAAGTCATATAAGTAGAGTTAGGTGGTTCACTACCTCCAATGAAATAACTTGGTCCATGAAACTCTACTGCACATCAGGTTGGAAGAGAGTTACAGTACTTCATTAGGCCCCTTACCTGTGAACTTGGTACCCATGATTAGCTCATTTGGTCACCTCTGATGGAGAAAACATGACACTTGTACTGAAATCTCAGGATCAAGCTAAGAGTTTAATTCCCAAGTGTACATACAGAAACATCTTGCATGTATAGCAAATACAGAAGTGGTCTTGACAGGACATTTTTTAAAAAGCAGAGGAACTCTTTCTTTAAAAAATGTCATTTGAAATCAAAATATAAAACAGTAAAATTGAAATTATGTGCTTAAAGCTGACTAGGTATCTCTGGGTAGGTTCCATTAAAAGCTTTGGAAAACTCTAATGTTCTAGGAAATTATAATTTGAAATAAATCATAATAAATATCTCTATCC
The DNA here is from genome assembly GCA_006410615.1 of Neotragus moschatus. Classification (NCBI taxonomy): domain Eukaryota; kingdom Metazoa; phylum Chordata; class Mammalia; order Artiodactyla; family Bovidae; genus Neotragus; species Neotragus moschatus. The sequence continues at coordinate 467,876 of SJYA01000579.1, read as the reverse complement.
ACATTTCCATAGAGGAAATATTACATATGCAACTGTTCCCAAAATTAACTTTGTCCCTTTTCTTCAAATATCTTAATGACTAGTTCATGACGATTTGGATTTAATGCACCTAAGCTGACTGGGTTGGTGGCTTAAGGCACTATTCAAACCCCCAAAATCTAAAATGATAGGTTCATTGACCTATACATTGACAAAGAATTAGACGTACAATCTCAGGGTCTGCGTGAGGAGTAAGAAAACCTCGATTCTAGTTTTTTTCAAATTAGCCCCATATTAATACAACAATCAAACAGCTTTTTTCCCCCAATAAGAATAGACTAGCTTATTATTTGCAGAAACTGAGGTTTGCTTTTATTCCACAACATTAAAACAGAAGAAAACACCTTGTTTTACTATGGAATACTTTTCACCAAAGAAATGTCCAAACTTTCAACTTCCTCAGAATTGATGATGAAAGGCAACAATAGTGTACATGTTTCTCAGTTTTAGGCTCTTCAAAATGCCCTTGCACTTTACTTTAAAGTAAGGGGAAAAAATCTGTACCTTCTTCCAGAAATTGTATCTCTTTCCTTCCTTCAATCCTACATTTCCATACCAGTAAATGGCATATCTTTAGAAAATATGAAAACATCGGAGTCTTGGGATGTCCCTGGTAGTCCAGTGGCTAAGACTGTTCTCCCAATGCAAGGGGCCCAGATTTGATTCTTGGACAAGGAACTAGATTTCACATATTATTGTTTAGTTGCTAAGTTGTATCTGACTCTTTTGTGACCCCATGGAGTGTAGCCGCACCAGGTTCTTCTGTCCATGAGATTTTCCAAGCAAGAATACTGGAGTGAGTTGCATTTCCTCCTCCAGGGGATCTTCCTGACCCAGAGATGGAACCTGGGTCTCCTACACTGCAAGCAGACTCTTTACCACTGACCCACCAATGGAAGCTCAGATTCCACATACTGCAAGTAAAAGATCCTGTACTCTACAACCCAGCAGAGCCAAATAATAAATAAATATTTTAAAGCAAATAAAAAACATAGGAACTTTGTCTTCAGAGATTGGTTACAACTTTCAAAATCTCAGTGATATGGCTTATCAAGTCAACCAAATCACTCCTGTTTGTATCTGTAAATTCTGGACACCAATCAACAATTATTGGGTAGATTTGGATGACTGACCAAATAAAATGTCAGTTCAATTCAACTGCCCACTGATTTCTTCCTCAATTCTTAGAGCTGATGATCCCATAAACATAATTAATAATTTCTTTTCACTTAAATTCTACTTTAACATCAACAAGTCAACAGCCTTTTCTTATTAATATAGTTCATTTCCAGAATAAAATATAAACATCCTTTGTAGAATAAAAATTAAGATTTCTTCTGAGGTGGCAAGATTTGATCTTGAAACTCAAAATGAAGGGCCAAATCAAAATGCAGATTCCATAAGGGAAATAAATGATAGACAACCAATCCCACAAGACCTTCATCAAACTAGAGCCAGAAAGGGGAATCAGAAAGTGTAATGAAGGAGTTGGAAGGCCTTATCTCTCAAGAGAATTTTTTGTTGATGAGCCATTTCCTACCTCAAGGGAGTTTGGGGGTGGGGATAGGGCAGTCTGGGAGTGAATTGCCACTTACTCTGCCTCAAGTATAGAGCCAGATGGAGAGCTTGAAGTATGTTTTCAGTATATGGGTTCATCTTGGATTGCAGCCTTTATTCATGCCTGAGAAGGATGCATGAAACAAGTGGTTTAAAATGGTTTATGTCAAGAAAAAGAATAGAGAACTGCATTGTGGAAATAATCTCTCATTCATGGCAGGGCAAAGGATGTGAGAGTTTCTCATGTGCCACCCAGAGAAGAAAAGGTTGGGAGCTATTTAAGTCTTATTTGAGAGGGTACTTGGAAGGAAGGAGGTTCATTAGCAGAGTGGGCATGGAAAGGAGCCCTGAGAACCAGCAGCTGAGTGGGAAGGGGCCAGCTTACCAGTCATTGGCTGAATAAAAATTGGGGGGGGGGAGAGAGAAAGGCTAAACATACCCCTTCCAGGATCGTAGGTGACTGTTCAATACTGGCTTCAACAGGAGGATTGGATGGAGGCATCTAATATTAGAATGAACTTGAAATTATAATTGTATCTTAACCTGGACATTCTGATTTCTCAATTGGCCAGTTTGAAATTTAAAATGACTTTAGGTTGGATCCATGGTCAGAGAACTAGATCCCACATGCCACAGCTAAAAAAGATTCTGCACACTGTAACTAGAAGATCCCTCATGATGCAACTAAGATCTGAGGCAGCCAAATATAAATATATACATATATATATATTTTTTAAAGGGTTACCTCTAGGGAGCAGAACATAGCTGGGAAAGTAAGAGACCTTAAAAAAAAATGAAATGATTTTAAGTCTACCTGTGACCCAAGACTGACTGAAAAAGTCTTGGTGGTGGGAAAAACAATCCCCGACACCCATATAAATTTTAAAAGAACAAAGGGAGACAAAGCAAAGTTGCATCTGATTAAATTTTGGTTGCATTTTGGTCAGGACTTTTTACATATTATATAAGGATTTTTGAATTTAATTTATTGAATATTTATTAAGCTCTTACTACAAGAAAAATTAATATTGTTTAGTTAAAAAAAAATAGTATGTGCTTTCTGGTCAGAACACCTACCATTAAATGCTAGACTTTCACCTGCCTCACAGTATTGTCCCAAGGAACCTGACCTCTCTATGCCTCAGTTTCTTCATCTGTTGACTGATGAAAATAAATTGAGATTATTTTGAGGCCTGAATGGGATAGTGGGAAGACTAATACTTTTTGGCACTTTTTGGCACTTGGAAAGTGCATTAAATGGTCACTTTATAGCACACAATCCTAGATATGTATTCTTTAAGTGAGCTCAAGGAAGGAATGCTGGTACTCATATCAGGAGATCATTTCTTTTGTAATTTTCAACAAGTTTGTTCTCGTCTTTGGAGGAATAGCTTTTCAAATGCATGAGTTAAGCAGTCTACAGACTCCTCTCCACAGTCATATAAGGACAGACGTACACAAAATAACAGTAATCATCAGTCGCATTGATACTGGTTAGCCACAATGACACACACCTCTGAAATGGATGTTCAGAAAGAAATGTTAAAAAATATCTTTTTAAACACATGTCTCATAATAATGACTACATCTTGAGTAGTGCTTAAAATAGACTGACCTTGTGCTTTTTTAGTGTCTAAAAAATGAAGATTCAGCACATTCAAAACCTCAAATGACTTTTTCCAGGCTGTTGAAACCTTCGTCAGTGAAAAACCACTCACATTTTGGTGAAGGATAAGCCTACAAACTCTGCTTATTTTCTTCTACGCTTAAGATCCTAAGCTATAACTGTGTGGACATTAAGATGACTAATACAGACTCTCTGGTCCTCAAGGAACTTAACAATAGAGTTGGGTAAACACAGTCTGGATGAACACAGTTACAAAGAAAGACATTTTATGCTAAATTCCAAGGTGGGGTGGGGTGACAGGGAGGCAGGTAAGACAGTACACAAAATTTCTAGAAGGGTCAGGCAATTATTTTCCAAACCAACCACCTGTGGTCTCCATGTCATGCTTTATAATTATATGGCTCTCCGACCCCTCCCCAGCTAGAAATTTCCAAAAGACGGTGGAAATGCTCCACAGTGGATGACATCATCACTTGGCATTGCTCACTACACTTGCATGCTACCCAGGGCAAGAATGTGATCCAGCCCTGTCAGGAAGATATTATACTTTCTCTGACCTGACCAAATACTTCACAGTCCTCAGACCCCCTTTTTCATCCCTGGCCATCTTCACACACTTTTAATCATCATGTGACAAGAGGCGCTAACCATAATTTATGTGGAGCCCCATCAGTCCCTTATACAGGCCTCAAGTAATTTCCTTCCATTTACACTCGTTCAAATCCTCTCTTTCTGGTTCCTGGTCTTCTATTTATTCTGTTTATTCTCAATCTGTACTGAAGACTTCAGAATTTATTTTTCCAGTCCCTCAGAACTTTCTGCCTCCTAATACCATTAGGGTTTATATAGTTTATTTTTTCAGGAACTTTGACTTTGTCTTCATTATTTGACATTTCTTTCCTGGAATTTCATCAGCCAGTTATCAGAATATGTTTCTGTTTGTCTTTTCACATCTTCCTGAATTTTACTACTAGTCCATTGGTACCACTTCACCATTAGATCTTCTGTCGGGATCTAATTCTTTACTTTCATCACCTTATTAAAAACAACTTTGGGGGGACAAAATTATTGAGAAAGAACACATTTAAACAGGCTCTTGTTCCTCCTAGCAATCACTTTCCATCTTCCTCTCCGTATTTAGAAAAGTCAGCAGAAAATTAACCTCCTCCACAGAAAATAGCACATTCTATATATTTATACATAAATGCAAACATTGCTCCTTAGATGTATTTGCTATCCCCAGGCATCATTCTCCTAAAGGAAAAAATTTAAAAGAGTGTCTTTGAAGATACCATTTTTTAAAAGGATGATCAAAAACTATCACTTTCTCTTGCATATTTTAACTTTTCAGTAATTTATTCATTCACAGGTACCCCAAATTTTTACCGAAGTATTATCTTTTTTTTTGAGTAATTAAAGCTCTGATACCCTCTCTAACCCCTTAGCAACATGTGACACAGTTGAGCACTGGCCTTGACTTCTTTAACACCAGAGACATCTACTAGTCCTCATACCTTCCATCCATTCTTTCTTAATCTCTTGCTGGTTCCTTCTTCTCAATTTAATTTGAATGATGAAGTCCTCAGACCTCTACCCGCATTTTTCCCCTTGATGCTTTCATCTTATCTCATAGCTTTGGATATCATCCACTTGATGGTAACTGTCAAATTAAATGTCTGAATTGCTTCTCTGAGGTTCAGATATATATGTGTGTGCATATGTATGGGCTTCCTTGGTAGCTCAGACAATAAAAAATCTTCCTACAGTGCAGGAGACCTGAGTTTGATCCCTGGGTTAGGAAGATCCCCTGGAAAAGGGAATGGCTGCCCACTCAAGTATTCTTGCATGAAGAATTCCATGGGCAGATGAGCCTGGTGAACTACAGGCCATGGAATTGCAAAGAGTCAGATATGACTGAGCAACTAGCACTTTCACATTTTCACTTTTTCATACATATGTATATATATAATTTTTTCATTGAAGTATAGTAAATTTATAATAGTACATTAGTTCTAGTTGTACAATATAGTGATTCAATATTTTTACAAATTATAGCCCATTTAAAGTTATTGTAAAATATTGACTATATCCCCAGTGCTGTATATTACAGCCCTGTTTCTTATTTATTTTATACCTTGTAGTTTGTACCTCTTAATCCCTTTCTCTTGTAATTCCCCCCTTCCTGGAAAACTCTTCCTGTAAATCTTCCCATGAATGAGTCATTTTTATATTTCAGGTCTTAACTCAGATATTACTTTGTTGGAGAATGTTCAGTGATTTCCTTGTTCTTTCTATTAGCACTTATCACAGTGTTATACAAGAAGAAAAACCACACAATGATGTCAGTAGATACAGAAATAGCATTTGACAAAAATCCACCATCCATTCATAATAAAAACTTTCAACAAACTAGGAATAGAAGGGAATTTCCTCAACTTGATAAAAAATATCTGCAAAAAACTTACAGCTAACATCATACTTAATGGTAAGAAATTAGAAATTTTCCTATTAAGATCAGGAACTAAGCAAGAATTCCCCTTCTTACCACTCTTTCAACATTTTAATCAAAGTCCTATCTAATGTAATAAGACAAGGAAAGGAAATTTAAAAATATACATATTGAGAAGGAGAAAAGAAAACTGTCCTTGTTCATATAAAATGATAATCTATGTAGAAAATCCGAAAGAGTTAAAAAAAAAACTCCTGAAATTGCCAAGCCACTATAGCAAAGTTGGATGATACAAGGTTAAGATATAAAAGTCAATTGCTTTCTAATATATCACTAATGAAAAAGTGGAATTTGGAATTAAAACACAGTGTCACTTATATTAGCACCCACAATGTGAAATATTTATGTATAAATATAACATATATATAAGATCTATTTAACAAAAAATATAGAACTCTGATGAAAGAAATTGAGAAAGACCTAAACAAATGGAGAGATACTCTATGTTCATGAGTAGGAATACTTAACATTTTCAAAATGTCACATCTTTGGTTTTCCCATTAGTCATGTATGGATGTGAGACCTGGACTATAAAGAAAGCTGAGCACTAAAGAATTGATGCTTTTGAATTGTCATGTTGGAGAAGACTCTTGAGAGTCCCTTGGACTGCAAAGAGATCAAACCAGTCAATCCTAAAGAAAATCAATCCTGAATATTCTTTGGAAGGACTGATGCTAAAGCTGAAGCTCCAATATTTTGGCCACCTGATGTGAAGAACTGACACTTTGGAAAAGACCCTGATGCTGGGAAAGATTGAGAGCAGGAAGAGAAGTGAATGACCAAGGATGAGATGGTTGGATGGCTTCACTGACTCGATGGACATGAGTTTGAGCAAGCTCCAGGGAAGCCTGGCGTGCTATTGTCCATGGGGACACGATTGAGCAATCACACTGAACTGAACTTCCAAATTAATCTGTAGAATCACTGCAATCCCCAAATCCCAGCAAGGTATTTTGTAGACATTGACAAATTGACTTTAACTTTTATACGAGGAAGTGAAAGACCAAGAATAACCAATATAGAAGGAGAAGAGCAAAATTGGAGAACTGGCATTATTGACTTTAAGACTTGCTATGTGTGTGTGCGTGCGCAGTAGCTCAGTCTTGTCTGACTCTTTGCAACCCCATGGACTGTAGCTCACCAGTCTCCTCTGCACACGGGATTTCCCAGGCAAGAATAATGAAGCGAGTTGCCATTTCCTCCTCCAAGGAATCTTCCTGACCCAGAGATCAAAACTGTCTCTCCTATGTCTCCTACTCAATGGACATGAATTTGAGTAAACTCTGGGAGTTGGTGATGGACAAGGAGGCCTGGCGTGCTGCAGTCCATGGGGTCACAAAGAGTCGGACACAACTGAGCAACTGAACTGAATTGAACTGATGCCTCCTACACTACAGGCAGATTCTTTACTGCTGAGCCACCAGGGAAGCCTAGGCTTAATATAAAGCTAAAATAATCAAGATAGTGTGGTATTCACAAAAGAATAGGTAAATAGACCAATGGAACAGATTACAGTCCATAAATAGACCCAATTAAATATAGTCAGCTGATCGTTCACAATGATCAAAGGTAACCCACACACAAGAAAAGAAAAAATTTATCCGAACACATAGCCCTCACAAAAATTTACTCAAAATGGATCCCAGACCTAAACATGAAATGCAAAACTATAAAACTCCTAGAAGATATCACAGAAGAAAATCCAAATGACAATGAAGATGGTGAGGACTTTTTAAATATGCACTAAAGGCATAATCCATAAAAGAAATAATTGATAAGATAGACTTTATACATACTAAAGAGAATATGAAGACAAATCACAGACTGGGAGAAAATATTTGTAAGAGGCACATCTTGCAAAGGACTTTATCCAAAACACACAAAAAAATTCTTATAACTCAGCAATAAGAATATGAACAACCCAATTAAAATGGGGAAAATATCTGAACAGACACCTCATCATAGAAAATATACAGATGGAAAATAAAAATATGGTAAGATTCTCAACATCATAACTTAGGGGATTTAAAGTTAAAATAAGATCCTTCTATACACCTATTAAAATGGCCAAAATCCAAAACACTGAAAACGCCAAATGCTGACAAGGATGTGGAACAAGAACTCTCAGTCACTGTTAGTGGGAATTCAAAATGCACTGCCACTTTTGAAGACATTTTGGCAGTTTATTACAAAACTAAAAGGCAATGGCACCCCACTCCAGGACTCTTGCCTGGAGAATCCCATGGATGGAGGAGCCCTGGAAGGCTGCAGTCCATGGGGTTGCTGAGGGTCGGACATGATTAAGGGACTTCACTTTCACTTTTCACTTGCATGCACTGGAGAAGGAAATGGCAACCCACTCCAGTGTTCTTGCCTGGAGAATCCCAGGGACTGGGAAGCCTGGTGGGCTGCTGTCTATGGGGTTGCACAGAGTCGGACACGACTGAAGCGACTTAGCAGCAGCAGCAGCAAACATACCTTTACCATACGATTTACCAACCATGTTTCTTTGGTATTTATGCAAATGGTTTGAAAAGTTATATCCACACAAAAGCCTGCACATGAATATTTATAGCAGCTTTCTTTATAATTGCCAATACTTGGAAGCAACCAAAATGTCCTTCAGCAGGTGAATGAGTAAAGTGTGCTACATCCAGATAATGGAATACTATTCAGCACTACATGGAAATGAGCTATCAAACCATTAGAAGACCTGGAGAATCCTTAACTATATCTTGCCAAGTGAAAGATGTCAATCTGAAAAGTCTATATTGTACAATTCCAACTATACAATATTCTATAAAAGGCAAAAATATAGAGATAGTAAAAGAATCAGTGGTTTCCAGGAGTTGGGGAGGAGGGAGAAATGAATAGGCAGAGCCCAGAGGATATTTAGTGCAATGAAACTATTCTGTAGGGCATTATAATGGTGTATACATGTCATTTTACATTTGTTGAAACCCATAGAATGTAGGCCACCAAGAGTGACTCTTAATGTAAACTGTAAACTTTACATAATAATGATGTAGTGATATAGGTTCATTGATTATACAAACGTGGCATTCCAGTGTGGGATGCTGTTGGTGGTTAAAGCTGTGTATATGTGGCGGTAGGAAGCATATGGGAAATTTGTATCTTCTGTTCGATTCTGCTGTAAACCTGAAACTGCTCTAAAAAATAAACACTATTTCAGAAAAGTTATATGTGACTTACATGGGTCAGGAGAAATCGGATTCATTCTCATCCCCCCATGAGTTCTGGGAAATGTCTACTTGCCCTACTGTCAAATTTGAAGTCAAGGTTACAGGAGAATGATGCCGTAGAGAAGGCAATAACCAACAACAGTTAACAAGCTGTGACTGAACCATGAACAACTGTAAATGACAATAGAAATCAAGCTGCATGATTTATTGGAATCAATAATCTGACTCACAAACCCTTAAAAAATAAAAGTTATAGCTAAACATATTAGAATACAATTTGGAAATAGTGTTTTCCAGTTTGGAAGTAGCAGTATCCAAACAATAGTTCACAACAGTAATAATAATAAAGGCCCTAACATCTCTCTAAAAAATGACTATTTGGGTCTCGATAACTTGGTCATTCTTTTTTTTTTTTTCCTTTTACACTATAGTATTATGGATGTTTTTAATGTGCAATTTATTTTAGGATTTTCAAAGTCTCTCGATCATTTAATGAAAAAATGAATTAAAACAAATGCAAAAGTCAAAGAACATTTTTAAACAAGTGTTCTTTGAGGGAAAAAAAGTTGAATAAATTTATATAGCAATTTAAGCAACTCTGTAGTAACTAATAACAGTGATTTAACTGAAACTATTAATCGAGTCAAGGAGAGGAAAAGAATCATGAAGAGACATTTATGTCATCTCAGTTCTTCCAGATTGTAAGTTTAAAATTCAACAATCAATTTTTTTCACAAGGAAATTGAAATGCTTGACGATTCACTTACTTTAGGCCTGGTTTGAAGTCTTGTGTGGTCTGAATTTGTGTGGCCATTCATCAATATGATGATTCATCAGTGGTTTTAGCTCCCAACACACCAGATTTTAACTTGGGCATTGCTAGGAGTTACTCATAAAACTGGCTTCTCTATTCTGTAACGGAAAGGAAACTGAGAATAAAGCCATTATTTTATTATGTAGCTATAAATTTTTACATAGACTGGTGGCTTTAAAATTTTCATTTAGAAGAATAATCAGTTGTAGCTAGTGGGTCTAGGTCAAGGTTCAGTTTATATAGGGAAAGAAAGAAATGAATCTTTCAGAAATCTGAAAAGTAGATTGAAGGTAGTAGTGAAGACCTTTGACAAGAATTGATGAAACTTCTCATCCTAAACTTTCCTGATGCTGTTTTCTCCATATATTTTAATAATGCAAATCCATCATGGGCTATTTCTTAAACATTTTCTTCCTTCTGAATAAGATGTTGCCTTACAAGTTTGATACTCACTGGTCCAAATCTGTAAATAATTGCTTTAAATGATTTTGTATTTTTATCTGTTATTGGCACTCAGAATGTATATGTTTGCTTGATTTCTAATAAAATCAAAGAAAATAATCTTCTCATGCTGCTGCTAAATCACTTCAGTCGTGTCCGACTCTGTGCGACCTCATAGATGGCAGCCCACCAGGCCCCGCTGTCCCTGGGATTCTCCAGGCAAGAACACTGGAGTGGGTTGCCATTTCCACCTCCAATGCATGAAAGTGAAAGTGAAGTCGCTCAGTCGTGTCCATCTCTTAGCGACCCCATGGACTGCAGCCTACCAGGCTCCTCCATCCATGGGATTTTCCAGGCAAGAGCACTGGAGTGGGGTGCCATTGCCTTCTCCAGTCTTCTCATAGTTAACTTTAAATTTACAGAGCATGGACACATATAGAAAATCAAAGTCTTCTATTAGGGCTTCAAATTTAATTACATAATTGAATGCCTTTGTTAAATGGTCAGTACGTAATCCACTTATAGTTCACTCTAGTCTATTTGACAACGGAAAAGTACATAATAGAGTACCTTAGCTTCCTTTCAACTTCTAAATCCTCCTAAAACATAAGCAGCCTACTGACAGAGAGACAACATAGGAATCCACAAACCCTCTTTGTGGAAACTACTATGGCAATTTCCAGCAGAGATGCATTTTCTCTGTTGTATCTGGAAGGCACTAGAATACATGTCAGTCTGACCTCTTTCTTTAGTATCTTGTATAGTTGGGCTTGAAACAAACCCCCATACATGTTATGGCTGTGGTACTTCTAATAGTTTGACTTATGAGGAATGTTTTTAAAGTGGGCTACAGGCATCTCTCCAGATGGACAATTAGAGGGTTAGAAGAATCTCAGAGCATCCTACACGTCATGATCCCTTACTAGTTTCGCATCCTTCAAAAGATGTATGTAGTGCAAGACTCAGGGATGTCCACTAGAGGTTCCTTGGAGGCGGAGGAGGACAAGGACCTCAGGGAATGGTCACATGATGGGACCATGGATCAACCATGCCTTAGTCAGAAGGCAATTACTTCACACAAGGCAGGGAATGAGGAAAAGCTCAGAAAACAACAATTTGCATGGATAACATAGAGAGTTTTTAAGTAATTGATGCACCAGATTACCCAATCTGCTTTTGAGGACTGAATGGGAATATGTGTTCATTAATATTCTGATATGTGTGTGTGTGTGTAGTGTGTATGTGTGTGCCCACACATGGATGTATATGAATGTAAGTGTTACTGATATATTATTAGAAATGTACTGTCCTCCAAGATAAACTGGTTACCCATGAAGAGACACCCACTGAGTAGTTGATAGACATATCAGAATCAAAGTTAGATCTAGGATTGTAGATTGGAGTTCTATATATCATATCAAAGGTATTCATATTAAAGGTAGTGAATACAGTTACGAGGTTGGATCAGATCACCAAATGAGAAAATATGGAGACCTTCTGAAGAAGAGAACCTGTGAAGATTGCAAGAACTTAATGTAAGAAGCGACATCTAAACTGAGGTGTGAAATACTGATAATTTATCAGTAGGCAGAGAGATCAGAAAGGAAATTTATAGCAGTGGCAGAATATTCAAATGTATGAATATGTCCTCAAAGTTCAAGGACGAGAAAACTACAATGTAGAATGTATACAGGCTATATAGAGGCTGTATTCAAATATACTGGTGTCAAGTTAGATTGAGGGAAAATGACATATTTGTCCTATTAAGATAGAGCCATTTTAAATATTTGTTCATGCTATGATCTGTTAATACAAAAAGTAAAGAAATTGGGGAAGAGAAGAGGATGCAGAAAATACCGAGAAAGATAAAAAGATGAAGAATTGGATACCAGTAGGGAGAGAGACAGGCTTACCAGGTGTGTTAGTGGTAAAGAACCCGCCTGCCAATGCAAGAGAGATAAGAAAAGTGTGTTCAGTCCCTGGGTCAGGAAGATCCCCTGCAGGAGGGTGTGGCAACCCACTCCAGTATCCTTGCCTGGAGAATCCCTGGTGGGCTAATAGTCCACAAGGTCATGAGAGAGTCAGACATAACTGAAGTGACTTAGCACGCATGCGCACACTGAGTGAGAGACTCTCAGAATGCTGCTAAGTCGCTTCAGGCGTGTTCGACTCTGTACGACCCCATAGACGGCAGCCCACCAGGCTCTGCCATCCCTAGGATTCTCCAGGCAAGAACACTGAAGTAGGGTGCCATTTTCTTCTCCAGTGCATGAAAGTGAAAAAAGTGAAGCCGCCTCAGCCCTGTCCGACTCCTAGTGACCCCATGGACTGCAGCCCACCAGGCTCCTCAGTCCATGGGATCTGCCAGGCAAGAGTACTGGAGTGGGGTGCCATTGCCTTCTCCATCTATTAGAATAGAGAAAACTAAATAATGAGAAAGATGAAGCTGAAATAGAGGAGCACCTCTGGGAATCTAAGACTAGTTTTAGAAGCCCCACCCTGGTGCTTTGCTGGACATGACACCCTTGGCCGTGTGAAGCATCTACTAATGAGTGGTTAGGCACAGCTGTCAGACTGCTCTCCTCCATAACTAGAGTCTCTCTACTCTGCCTGCCTCAACCACATAAACACCACAGCCCCCAGGAGAGTCATTTTTGTTTGCACTGAAGCAGGGGTGACCGTGGAAGGGAAAACAAGTCTAAAGGTCAAGTCTGGCTCTTCACCCACAGTTTCCTCATCAAATACTAAACAGACTCAAAAGTTAGCAGTTTTATCCAAATGACAGTGCGTCCTTCCCTCATAAGAAAGAAATCTCAACCTCCAAAACAGAAAAGAAAATTCCTTTTGCAGTATGCATACCTTGGCTAGTCAAGGATGATAAATATTGTCTGTGCTTAAATTAATCCACGGTACACAAAGAGGAAATTCATCAGCAAATTACATAAGAATATTTTTGCCTTGTCACCAGTAGTGTCTTCATTTCTGGTCTTCAAGTTAAAGTGTTGCTGTATCACTTTTTGTTGTTGTTGCTCTTCCCCATGCGCTGGGCTAAGCCATGGGAAGCACTGTTTGCTGACTGACTGGTCTGCAGTCTGTACAGTGTAGGGACCACTAGACCTGATAATGTCATCCCGCTGTGGTTGATGCAACTGGAGATGGTGCTCTTTGTAAACTTGTATAATCCCAAGACAGAATCTACCTGATTGACTCCTGTGCTTATGTTTCCCAAACTTACTTCTCTTTTATTTTCTCTTAAACTGAGGAGGCTTGAGCTCCCCAATTTTATTCATTTATTTTATTGGGAGTATTGTTGCTTTCCAAAGTTGTGTTAGTTTCTGCTGAACAGTGAAGTGAATCAGCTATATGTATACATACATATGTCCCCTCCCTCCAACCCACATTCATCTCACCCCTATATGGTCACAAAAGAGCACCTAGCTGTGCTCCATGCACTATACAGCAGCTTCCCACTAGCTAACTATTTTATACACAGTAGTGAACATATGTCAGTCCCGTTCTCCCAATTCATCCCGCTCCACTCCATTGCCATCCACAAGTTTGTTCTGTATGCCTGCATCTCTATTACTGCCTTGAAAATAGGTTTATCATTACCGTTTTTCTAGATTCTATGTTCTTCTCGAACATAGAGAGAAGAGATTTTTGCTTAACTAATTACACTGAATAATAACTCTAGTCTGGTTTGCTTTCATATAGTTAACCTTATTACATTTCACTCCAATTACACATGGCTGTGCACAGTTGCAGCATTCTACCCATCCCTAAGCTATGGGCCTCCCAGGTGGCACTAGTGATAAAGAATCCACCTGCCAAAGCAGGAGACTTGAGATACGAGTTCAATCCTTGGGTCAAGAAGATCCCCTGGAGGCAGGCATAGGAACCCACTCTGGCACTCTTGCCTAGAGAATCACACAGACAGAGGAGCCTGGTGGGCTACAGTCCACTGGGTTGCAAAGAGTCAAACGTGACTGAAGAGACAGCACACACACACACACACACACACGCATACCCATCCCTAAGCTATAGGACAGTTTCACATTTCTCCTGATAAGGTATTTCTCTAGCTGGCCAAAATACAAAGTTCTGAGGTCCTGAAGATTATCCATTGCCCTGTCTTTTTGAACTAGGTGGGGGTGAGTGGTGGTAGAGCAAATTTTCTGAGTGTTTTCTAAGTAACAAGCAATGAATGAGGCTCAGTGCATGTTTTTTCTCATTGAATCCTCACAACTGTGCAAAGAATCTATCATTATACATATTTTATGATAAAATGATTCCTTTATAGGTTATTTCACTCGCCAAAGATTTTACAGCTAGAGAGAACACGCTTATCAGTAAATATTAAATATTTATGATGTTATCTCAGGATTCTGAATCTAGAAGCAAGGCTAGGGTTGAACAAACCCACAAAGCAAGAACACCTATACCCAAGATGTGTGGTGTGTGTTAATGTTCTTTGGTATTCTCAGCTGCAAACCCACAGTTCTCTAAATATATGCTAGTCTATCTAGTTACCGGGGAAAGAAATTTCTTTTACATGTAATCTAGTATTTCAGAAAGCTTATTTGAGTCTATTTGCCATGAGCCAATTTGTGTTTTTCAGGATTCATGACCTTGTGAGTAATTATTATTGAATTTGACTGTATTAAACATCTTACTGTGTATTCCCATTTTAAACTGTCTGTGTGGTGAATATATATTCCCTGAAGGTCAGATTTCTGTGTGGTCCATATATTCCCCAATGATCAGACTTTGGACTTTAACATGGCAACTATCCCACATAGACCTTTCCAAAAATCAAACAAACATAGAAACAAACAAATAAATCTTATATTTTATTGCATTTAACTTCTCAGCAGACTTTTCCATCTATTTTTTCATGGGCGCCTTACAAATTCTTGAGAGATAAATAGGAGCTCCCAAACAAAAGACAAAAACCTGCCCTGTCCATTTTAAGCTGCAGCTGAATTACAATTAGGTTGCCATTTATCCAAAACAAACAGCACAGAGTTCTAAACACGTATTTTAAGGGGGGAAAAGCCACTAGGTTTCTAATTTCTAAAAGTTCCCAAACTCTCAATTACCAAATTCATCAGAAATCCCAAATCACTCAGTCATGAAATCATGGCATTTGGCATGAGAGAAGCTGGACTGTTGTTTAACTGAATGTGTCTTTTCTACATGCTTTTCTCAAATCACAACCTGATGTGGCTTGATTTTCAAAATCATAATTGGCCTTCTTCAAAGGTCCTTCTAGTCAAGGCTATGGTTTTTCCAGTAGTCATGTGTGGATGTGAGAGTTGGACTATAAAGAAAGCTGAGCACAGACAAATTGATGCTTTTGATCTCTGGTGTTGGAGAAGACTCTTCAGAGTCCCTTGGATTGCAAGGAGATCCAACCAGTCCATCCTAAAGGAAATTAGTCCTGGGTGTTCATTGGAAGGACTGATGTTGAAGCTGAAACTCCAATATTTTGGCCACCTGATGCGAAGAGCTGACTCATTTGAAAAGACTCTGATGTTGGGAAAGATTGAAGGCAGGAGGACAAGGGGATGACAGAGGATGAGATGGTTAGATGGCATCACTAACTCAATGGACATGAGTTTGGGTAAACTCCAGGAGTTGATAATGGACAGGGAGGCCTGGGGTGCTGCAGTTAATGGAGTTGCAAAGAGTCAGACATGACTGAGTGACTGAACTGAACTGAAACCCAGAGCACTCTTCTGATGTGTAGCTTTTTAGCAGTGGAAATAATAGTGCTAGTAATACTTTATTCACTCCAATCATCCCAGTGATTTTTCCATACTTTCACAAGTTACTCAATTTCCTGCTTGAAAATCAGACTAGTAGTTCTCCAAGTGTGACTCGGGGGTACCTGTGGGTCGCTGAGATTCTATAGATCTTTGCAATCAAAACTATTTTCATAACACTACTAGTATTAAGGCATTATCTGTCTTTAAATTTTTATTTTCTGAAGAGTGTACAGTAGAGTTTTCTAGGGACTCCTATAACACCAATAACAAAACAGACAATTTGGAAGCAGATGCAAGAATCTAGCAGTTTTCTATTAAGGAAGACATTAAAGAGACTGAAAAAATGTAAAATGATTCTGTTTTTATTTTGGAATATCTATTTTTTTAAATAGGATATTATTTACATTAACATGATATAAGCTTATTATTATCATTTTAATAAATTAGAAATTTTTTTTTAATTTCTTTAGCTTTAATTTCTAATATGTTAACTACAGATAAACATAATAAACAAAACAAAAACTCTTCTAAAGAGTGCGAACTGAGACCAAAGAGTTTGAGAACCACTGCTTTAGACCAAGGTAAATAGGTTCTTATTAAGGAAGAAGCTAAAAACCTGATATGAGTCTGATTAATCTTTTTTTAAAAAAAAAAAAAGAAAGAAAGTAGGAAAACCTACTCCTGTCCCCATCCCCACTTTCCAAATACTTCCTCTTGAGATTCTGCAAACTGCTTTCACACTTTCCTAAACTCCACCCTTGTAAATATACACATTCCTCACTGCTGGAAGTGATTCTTCACTGTTGAAAGAAAGAAATTTCTTTGCACATATACCCACACCCTTATAAACATAATTCTGTATTTTCCTCCTATTAGTTTTCTAACCACTCAGCTCTGTGAGTCAAGGGTTCATTGTTAAGACTTGATGTACACCCTTTCCATATACCACTGGAGAAAAGAAGACAAGATTTGAGGGGGAAAAATAAAAACAGTGCATGGAGGAAGAGATCTGGAGCACTACAAAGTCCTTTCATTTTTGCCATTTTCTCCAGTTTATCAGTTCACACCAACTGGGGATTTGCAGAAGGGCTGGTTTTCTTTGTGGCCCAACAATAATGGCCTGGTCGTTTCTCTTGCCCTCTCTCAGAACCAGGGAGAGAACAATATAGCATTCTGGAGGTGTCAGGTAGCAGCTAGGAGCTTGCCAGCATGCTTGACACCTGAGTCCTCTAGTGATGGATACAGTGACTCCTCCTTTGGAGGTGGCCAACTAGCTAGTGCCCGGAGACATATGGTGATTTCTCTCCTGCCAAAGAAACAAAGCCCCTGTGCCAGGAGCTTAGCCAACCAGTGCTGGCTCCTCAGGCTTGCTTTCCCAAGGGAAGATAAGTGAGCACCCGCCGGCACTGTTGTTTGTTCGGCGTCCAGCAGCCCTCTTTAGGTTCCCTGGTATCACTGTGTCAGGCACACAAAAAAGGAGAGAATTCGATCAATCGATAGAAGAGACATGATAGAGAGGGCAGCATCCTTCTCTGATCTCTCTGCTGATAGGAAGTGCAACACAGCGGCGCCCAGGTTCTGCTCCAGCAAGTCAGTCCAGGCTCAGGAATGGGGGTGTAAAGCAAAAGACCCGCTACTCGTGGGGTCAGTAACTTCAAGTTTCATTGCTCTGTGCCATAGCGAGAGATTTAAGCCAGCTGGGGTTGATTTTCCCTCAAGTTCCTGAGGACACTTGGGATCCCTCCCTTTTTCTTTTTTTTAATTTTCTTTTTCTTTTAAGTTTTCTTATCTGTTTCAGAAAGAAAAATTAAAATCTGCTTACGGTTTTAAAGAAATCAAACAAGTACAGAAAGTTATAAAGTGACTGAAAATATTCTATATTCCAATACTCAAATTTTATTTTTCTACCCCCTAGTAGCCAAAACTAATAATTCTTTGTATCTAGAAAATAACTGTGTGTGTGTATGTGTGCAAGCACGCATGTGTGTACATGTGTGTGTCTACCACACTGTGATTAACAGCCAGCAGTGCAGAGTTAGGGCTTGTACTGCCTAGTTTTGAATACCATCTCCATCACTTGCTAAGACCATGGGTAATTGACTTTGCTTTCTGACTCACAGATGGCATATCCTTTAGAGTTGTTTAAGCATGTAAAGTGCTTAAAATAGCACCTGGCATATAGTCATAATTAAATAAGTGCTGGGCATTATTATTTTTTATTATTGATGTAATAAATATAATTATTATTTATGTAGAACTTCTTTTAAAAATTTACACAAACATACTAAACACAGTAATTTTTAACTTTGCTTTATTTTTTCCTCAAGGAAAATAGCTACAAGATCTTTCCATGTAAACAAAGATCTGCTTTATTCTTTTTAAATAGCTACATGGCATTTTATTGTATGAATGCACATTTAAAAATTTTAATTAGAGTTCTATTGACTGACATGCTGTTTCCAGGTTGTTGTGTTTTTTTCTTATGGACGATGTTTGGAAAATTATTAATGTATCTTGGTAAATTTCTAGCAATGGGATCACATGGTCAGAGAATAAATGCACTTTTAAAATGACTTGCTCATTTTTGGCATTTGAAACTTTAATCCATTTGGAATTTATTTTTGATAAACTGTGAGGTAGGGATTCAGTCTTATTTTCGTCCAGATTGATGACCAATTATGCGAATTGTATTACAGAAAGCATCCCTTTCTCATTGAATTGAAAGCTTCTTTGTTATGTATTAAACCCTGTATTATGTTTAAAAGCTATATGTTTCACCATTATATAGCATTATAATTTGACATTTGTATACACTACAAGTCTCATCATCACAAATCTACTTGCCATCTATCACCATACAATTAATCCCCTTCACCTATTTCACCCACATCCCTACCATTTTCCCTCACTAATCTGATTTCTGTAAAGTTTGTTTTTATTTGACTTTGTTTTTAGGTTTCAAATTTCATATATGAGTGGCATTTATAGTATTTATTTGTCTTTTCCCTTCTAACTTATTTCACTTAGCATGATGCCTTCAAGGTCTATCCATGTAGCTGCAAAAGGCATCATCTCATTATTTTTTATAGTTGAGTTGTATTCCATTATTGTATATATATCACATCTTCTTTACCCATTCATCCATCAGTGGACACTTAGGCTGATTCCATAGCTTAACTATTGTATGTAATGCTGCAATGAATATATGGATGCATGAATCTCTTTCAAATCAGTATTGTGTTCTTTGGATAAATTTGCAGAAGTGAAATATTAATAGCGGTGTCATACAAAAAGCTTTCTGGGGAATTTCCATACTGTTTCTCATAGTGCTTTTACCAATTTGCACCCCCACCAACAGTGTATGAGTGTTCCCTTTTATACACAGCCTGTTCAACATGTTTGTGTCTGTTCAGTAATAGCCATCCCAACAAGTACTAGATGATGCAAATCATTGTGGTTCTGGTTTACATTGCCTTAAAAATTAGTGATGATGAATATCTAGGTCTATTTTTAATCTTTATTCCTGAACAATATAGATCTATATTGTTCTCAATGATCTATATTGTTATTCTTATACATGATTCTCATCAGATGGTAACTATATTTAAAATGTTTATAAGTTATGCTGATATATCTTATGGAAATGCTGGATCAATGCACAACTTTCATTTTGACATACATGACCAGGTCTGGATATTATCAATAAAATTTTAATTATTTTTGTGAATATAGTAGTTGGAAAATATTATCTTGTTTTTTTATTTGAATAACTCAAAAGTAGCCTGTATAAATTTTTACATATTTTATATTTGTGTCTTTGTTTCTATCATGTTGCTATTTTTCAAATTTACTTTCAGGTGTTCTTTTTATTTCAGTAAGTTAGCCTTTATTCAACAATGTGTGTTTAATATTGTTTTTTAAAAATTATCTTTTCTATATTTTTATTTTCATTTGAATTTTTATATCTGTATTATACTAGTATTTTATATATTGTTTACTATTTTCCTTGATAGGGTCAGTATTTGGATTTCTGCTTCTAAAGATTAATGGCACTCCAGTACACAAACACACACATTATAGACACATATTATTGTTGCTCTTCAGTCTCTAAGTTATGTCTGACCCTTTGTGTTCCCATGGACTATAGTACAACAGGCTCCCTTGTCCTTCAGTATCCCCTGGAGTTTGCTAAGATTCATGTCCATTGAGTTGGTAATGCTATCTAAGCATCTCATACTCTGCTGCCCCCTTCTCCTATTGGCTTTAATCTCCCAGCATCTGGGTCTTTTCCAGTGACTGTTTGATGATGACTAATAGTCCAATGACTATTGAAAAAACTACAGCTTTGACTACATGGACCTTTGTTGGCAAAATGACATATATTTGGACATATACATCTCCCCAAACTATCTTTTCAACCTTTTGTGAATTTATTGCTGCATACACATATTTTTAAATAGCTGAAATTTCTTCTGGTATTCTTTTCACCATAGAGGGTTGTAATGTAAAAAGACTGGCATAACAGTCAAGTTTGGCTTTGGAGAACAAAATGAAGCAGGGAAAAGGCTAAAAGAGAATGCACTGGTCATAGGAAGCAACCTCTTCCAACACAAGAGATGACTTTACACATACATCACCAGATGGTCAATACTGAAACCAGATTGATTATATTCTTTGCAGCTGAAGATGGAGAAGCTCTGTACAGTCAGCAAAAATAAGACCTGGAGCTGACTCTGGCTCAGATCATGAGCTCCTTATTGCAAAATCCAGGATTAAATTGAAGAAAGGAGGGAAAACCACTAGATCATTCAGGTATGATCTAAACCAAATCCCTTATGATTATACAGTTGAGGTGATGAATAGATTCAAGGGTTAAATCTGGTAGACAGAGTGCCTGAAGAACTATGGACAGGGGTCCATAATATTGTACAGGAGGAGGTGACCAAAACCTCCCCAAGAGAAAGAAATCCAAGAAGATAAAGTGGTTGTCTGAGGAAAATTTACAATTGAGAAAAGAGGAGAAGCAAAAGGCAGGGGAGAAAGGGAAAGATAAACTCAACTGAATGCAGAGTTCCGGAGAATAGGAAGGAGAGATAAGAAAGCCTTCTTAAGTGAACAATGCAAAGAAATAGAGGAAATCAATAGAATAGGAAAGACTAGAGATGGTTCAAGAAAACTGGAGATATCAAGGGAAAATTTCATGCTAGATGGGCATGATAAAGGACAGAAATGGCAAAGATATAACAGAAGCAGAAGAGATTAAGAAGACATGGCAAGAATATACAGAAGAATGATACAAATAAATAAATAAAATATCTTAATGACCCAGATAACCAGAATGGTGTGGTCACTCACCTAGAGCCAGACATCCAGGAGTGTGAAGTCAAATTGGCCTTAGGATATATTACTACAAACAAAGCTAGTGGACGTGATGGAATTCCAGCTGAGATATTTCAAATCGTAAAAGAAGATTCTGTTAAAGTGCTGCACTCAATATGCCAGCAAATTTGGAAAACTCAGCAGTGGCCACAGGACTGGAAAAGGTCAGTTTTCATTCCAATCCCAAAGGAAGGCAATGCCAAACTACCGCATAATTGTGTTTATTTCACATACTAGCAAGGTAATGCTCAATATCCTTCAAATTAGGCTTCAGCAGTATGTGAACCAAAAACTTCCAGATGTTCAAGCTGGATTTAGAAAAGGCAGAGGAAAGTGAAAGTGAAGTCGCGCAGTCGTGTCCTACTCTCTGCGACCCCATGGACTGTAGACTGTGGACCCCACCAGGCTTCTCCATCCATGGAATTTTCCAGGCATGAGTACTGGAGTGGGTTGCCATTTCCTTCTACAGGGGATCTTCCTGAACCAGGAATTGAACCTGGGTCTCCTGCATTGCAGGCAGATACTTTACTATCTGAGCTACCAGGGAATCTAAGGCAGAGGAACCAGAGATCAAATTGGCAACATGTGTTGCACCATAAAGAAAACAAGGGAATTCCAAAAAAAAAAAAAATATATATATATATATCTACTTCTCCTTCATTGACTATGGCAAAGCCTTTGACTGTGTGGATCACAACAAACTGTGGAAAATTCTTAAAGACATGGGAATACCAGACCACCTTTCCTGTCTCCTGAGAAACTTGATTATAAGTTAAGAACCAACAGCTAGAACCAGACATGGAATAACTGACTGGTTAAAAATTGGGAAAGGAGTATGTCAAAGCTGTATATTGTCACCCTGCTTATTTAACTTCTATGCAGAGTACATCATGTGAAATGCCAGGCTGGATGACTCACAAGCTGGAATCAAGATTCCCAGGAGAACTATCAACAACCTCAGATATGCAAATGATACCACTCTAATGGCAGAAAGCAAAGAGGAATGAAAGAATCTCTTGATGAGGGTGAAAAAGAAGAGTGAAAAAGAGGGCTTGAAACTCAATATTAAAAAAATAAAGATTGTGGCATCTGGTCCCATTAATTCATGGCAAATAGAAGGGGGGGAAATGGAAACAGTGACAGATTTTCTTTTCTTGGGCTCCAAGATCACTGCAGACAGTGACAGCAGCCATGAAATTAAAAGATGCTTGCTCCTTGGAAGGAAGGCTATGACAAACCTAGACAATGTATTAAAAAGCAGAGACATCACTTTGCCAACAAAAGTCCATATAGTCAAAGCTATGGTTCTTCCTGTAGTCATGTATAGATGTGGGAGTTGGCCCGTAAAGAAGGCTGGGCCTTGAAGAAGTGATGCTTTCAAATTGTGGTCCTGGGGAAGACTCTTGAGAGTCCCTTGGACTGCAAGGAGATCAAACCAGTTAGTCCTAAAGGAAATCAACTCTGAAGATTCATTGGAAGGATTGATGCTGAAGATGAAGCTCCAATACTTTGGCCACCTATTGTGAAAACCTAAGTCATTGGAAAAGACCCTGATGCTCAGAAAGGTCAAAGGAAAAGTGAGCAACAGAGGACGAGATGGTTGAATAGAGTTTGAGTAAACTCCGGGAGCTAGTGAATGGTGCACTGCAGTCCATGGGGTCACAGAGTTGGATTCAATTCAGCGACTAAACAACTACGTAAGACCTCAGAAACCTTCTTCACAAGTATTTTGTTTGTTTGGTATGTCCAGCCTGTTCTTGACATTATTCATTGCCTACTTTTTTAATACTGGTTTAGGATTTCAGAATTATCAAATACTGAAATCCACATGTTTGTAAGATCTTCAGTATCAAAATGTATTAATTATGACAGCTTCATGGTATAATTCATACGTGGTTTGATGTATATTACCTTCTTTCTATTTTCCATCATAATTTTAGTAACTGTTCTTACACATTGGATTTTTCCAGATGAAGCTTAATATAATTTTCTTAATTTCCCTAGCAGAAAAAGAAATACACATCAAACCTGAGTTATTGAAACAAGTCAGATTTTATAGGTTTGATATTAAGATTACTGATACATCTGATAGTTATAAAATAAAGCCTGAGCATGTCCCTGATCAGAACCTTTCTAGGGCCCCCATCTCACTCAGTGCAAGCCAGAGTTGTACGAAGGGACCAAGGGACCTGATGTGGCTCAGTCTTGGCTTTCTCTCTCAACTTATCTCTGGTTACTTTCTCTCTTGCTACTGCTGCTGCTAAGTCGCTTCAGTCATGTCCGACTCTGTGCGACCCCATAGATGGCAGCCCACTAGGCTCCTCTGTCTCTGGGATTCTCCAGGCAAGAATACTGGAGTGGGGTGCCGTTGCCTACTCCAATGCATGAAAGTGAAAAGCGAAAGTGAAATCACTCAGTCTTGCCGACTCTTAGCGACCCCATGGACTGCAGCCTACCAGGCTCCTCCATCCATGGGACTTTCCAGGCAAGAGTACTGGAGTGGGGTGCCATTGCCTTCTCTGACTTTCTCTCTTACTCCCCACCAATCACATGGGCCTGCTTACTGTATTTAAACACCTGAATCCTCTCTCATTTTAAGGACTTTGCACATGACTTGCATCATTGCTTCCTTTGGTCGCGGCTTTAAATATGCCACCAGTTAGTGAGGCCCTCCCTAATCTTCCGGCCATGCTGTTTGAAAGAACACACTTTAGGCAAATCTTAGCACTCTGTCTCTTTGCCCTGCTTTACATTTCTTGTACAGCACTCATATGTTATATTGTCTGTCTCCCCTCACTATATCCTCCTCTATGAGGTCAGGGATTTTCATCTATTTTGTTTGTTACTCCCCTGGCCCTAGAACAGTGCTTGCTGTGCACCAAGTCCTCAACAAATATTTTTTAAGTGAGTGAATGAATAAAGAATGAATCTTTTCGAAATTCAACATCCCTATCCAAGCCATGATATGGTTTAACACTTGAGTTTTCTTTCAAGTCCTTCATATACCCATAATTTACATAAAGTATATAATTTCTACTTTTCTATTGTAAAGGAAATGCTTTTTCCAATCTATTTTTAATTGGATAGATTTTGCACGTAGAAAGGTTACTGGCCTTTTAAGTTTTAATTTTGTAACTAGCTCTTTATTAAATGATATCATTCTTTCTAATTATATTTCAATTCATTCTCTTGTTTTCTAGATATCAATAGTATATTATGCAAGTAATGATAATTTTTGCATCTGCGTTGCAATTATTATATCTGATTTATACATGTTCCTTAATTGTTCTATTATTTACATAAAATGTTTAATACAGTAGTTATAGAGGGCATTCCTGTCTTCATTGTTAATGAGAATGCTTCTCGTATTTCATCCTTAACTTGGTGATAGTTTTTCATTGCATGTATTTACACATATATATATATAAATACCCATATACATGTGTACACACAGAATGTCACATGAATATCCATTGAGTTCTACATCAAGACTTCTTTTTTGCTAGCAATTAATGTTGAATTTTATTTAATTATATTTTGACATATTTGAAATAAATATGGTTTTACCTTTTAACTTATTTATATAGTGAAGTATATGATTTATTCTTAAGAAAAACATATTTGATTATGCACTATTTTTCTTTCAAGTTGCTGTTGAATTTTTTTTGCCAATGTTTTAAGATTCTTAAATTTACATTTATAAATGAAATTGATCCAGAGAATATATTTTCTCTACCATTTTCTGAGTGTTTGATTTCGAACATATCACTTATCTTAGATAGCATTGATTTCTAAAGTTGTTTTAATTTCATTTTTTCTGTATTCGTTCATTGATATAAAAAGACTTTTTCCTTATTTACTAGTGTTCAGTGGTGTCAGCTGGGGTCTTGATATTTCTGATTCATTTAGTTGCTCTGTAATTATTTGATTCTGATCCTAAGTTTGTTTCCTTAGCTTTAGAATTGTATTCTATTGTTTTAATGCTTTGTTCTTTTATTTATTTATTTATTTTTGATGTGGACCATTTGTAAAGTATTTATTAAATTTGTTAAAATACTGCTTCTGTTTTATGTTTTGGTTTTTTGGTAGCCGGGTGTGTGGGATCTTAGGTCCCCAACCAGGGATCAAACCCACAGCCCCTTCTTTGGAAGGCAAAGCCTTAACCACTGGACCACAAGGGAATTCTCTAATGTTTTGTTCTTGATGTTTTTCTTTTGAAAAAAAATTTTTTTTCTGTTTAAGTTCTTGAAAGAAATATACTCACTGAAGGGAATTTCCATCCATTTCCTGGCTGATATCTCTTTACAGAAAGCAAAGCAATATCTGTTTTATGCTTGCTTTCCTTTTCCTCCACACTTACTGCAATGGAATTTTACATCAGTGGTTTGTGAAGTTGATTCATGCGTGTCAAATCTTTACATCTCTTCTCAACTCCACATTCAGTGATATCACTTTGGCAGGTTGAATTGACTGTAGTGGGAGTATTTACCCCATGGCAATTGGCAAAAGTGACAACTTGCTTATTTTTTCCCCCAGAAAGCCTATTGTTAAAACAGCTACAAACATTATCCTAGTTATCATAAGATAGACATTAATTCCATGTAGCCAGTTACCATCATACTTCTTTTCACCCCATTGATTATGAGTAAGTCTATAATGTCTATTAGATCTTTGTTCTGATAACATGCAGATGAATTCTTCTGGACATTCTGCCACCTTTTCTTGACTTTATCTTTAGAGCTTCAGTTTGGAGTTGGGATAGTGTGTGTTTTCTTGAACCTTACTTCTTTTCTCCAAGAGCTTGGATGGAATAAGGGAAAGCAGTGCTTTTCTATCTCAAAAAGGCATTGTGCCTGGTGGCCCAGTAGTTCTGCCTCCGACAACTTGGTTAAGGGATGCACATCACCTGGCCCAGGGCATCTCTTCATCCTGTTTGGCTACCTTCCAGTACAGAAATCTTTCTTCCACACCCATTCAGGACAGATCCTTAGCAAGTTATGTAATCTACGCCCTGTGTTCCCTTCCCCAGCTTTATCCACAACTCTCAAGCAGCTGTCCCCTCCCCACTCTGAGCAAACTGAGGAGTCTTGCCCAGCCTTTTGCTTTTTGATCTCATGTGGTTTTGGACTGCTAACGAGGGTTTTTTTTAATATTTCAGAGCTTTCCCTATTTCTCCTCATCTCCTGCCCAAGATCCTATATAATCTCTTTTGTTTAAGTCTCCCTCAATTGGGAGATATTCATGAAGTTTTATTCTGGATTTTTCCAATTCTTTTCCTCAGACTTACTCTGAGTATCATGATTAAGAGTTACATCAATTTCCACAATTCACTGGCTGTTTTTCTCTTTTCTCATCCATAACTTTGCAAGGATTATGATCTAAAGTTGTGCCTTTTTTCTGTAAGGTTTTTTGTATGTTTGATGCTGTATACCCACTTAGGGTTCATTGTATTACATTTTAGAAAATATATATCACATGATCTTTTTTCTCTTTTCTATATTTTCTGAAATCTCCTCCTTCTGGCCCCATTTTTTATTACACTTGTCAAAGAAAAATAAGATATGATATTAAAAATGTTATTGGGTATATAATATAGAAGTGGATGAGTATTTTTCTTACTATTTATTGACTCAAATAGGACTGATCTGAGTGAAAGAAGAAACGTGGCTTCTGGTTAAATGCATACTGACTGGCTTTAGTTCAAAAAAGCCTTTCAAGTGACTATGAAGTTCAAGTTGGATTGGGATCTTTCTGTGGAGGAAATAATAGTTCATTATCAATGTATGATAGGATATTAGGAATCGCTTTCAGTTATTTACATAACATGAAAAACTACCGATCTAGTACCTACTACCCTTGAAATGCACATATATACATCAAGTGATTTTTTTGTCAAAAGTTGTTTTTATTGTTGTTCATTCCAAGTCCTGTCTGACTCTTTGTGACCCCATGGACTGCAGCACACCAGGCTGCCCTTCACTGTCTCCCAGAGTTTACGCAAACTCATGTCCATTGAGTCGGTGATGCTATCCAACCACCTCAACCCCTGTCACCCCCTTCTCCTCTTTCCTTCAATCATTCCCATCATCAGGGTCTTTCCCAATGAGTCAGATCTGCACAACTTGTGGCCGAAGTATTGAAGCTTCAGCATCAGTCCTTTTGAGGAGTACTTAGGGCTGATTTCCTTTAGAATTGACTAATTTTATCTCCTTGCTGTCCAGTGTACTCCTCAGTCTTCCCCAGCACGAGAATGCAAAAGCATCAATTCTTCAGTGCTCAGCCTTCTTAATGGTCCAACTCTCACATTCGTACATGACTACTTGAAAAACAATAGCTTTGACTATGCAGGTTTGTCAGCAAAGTGATGTCTCTGCTTTTTAATATGCTGTCTAGGTTTGTCACAGCTTTCTTTCCAAGGAGCAAGCGTCTTTTAATTTCATAACTGCAGTCACTTCACAGCGATTTTGGAGTGCAATAAAAAAACTCTGTCACTCTTTCCACTTTTCCCCCTTCTATTTGCCATGAAGTGATGAGATCGGATGTCATGATCTTAGTTTTTGAATATTGAGCTTTAAAGTGAACTCGCTCAGTCGTGTCCAACCCTTAGTAACCCCATGGACTGCAGCCCACCAGGCTCCCCCATCCCTGGGATTCTCCAGGCAAGAACACTGGAGTGGGTTGCCATTTCCTTCTCCAATTCATGAAAGTGAAAAGTGAAAGTGAACTCGCTCAGTCGTGTCCGACTCTAAGTGATCCCATGGACTACAGCTCACCAGGCTCCTCCATCCATGGGATTTTCCAGGCAAGAGTACTGGAGTGGGGTGCCATTGCTTTAAGTCAGGTTTTACATTCTTCTCTTTCACCCTCATGAAGAGGCTCTTTAGTTCCTCTTAGCTTTTTGCCATTAGAGTGGCAAAAAAAAAAAAAAAAATTACCTGCCTATCTGAGGTTATTGATATGACAAAAGTACAATTATGTATTTACATGATGTAAGTAAACACTTGCAACAATTCTCTCCACTCTGCTTCTCTTGAGCAATTTGCAAGTTCTTTGAGGAACAGAAAACCTAAAGATGCTAGTTCCTGTTGCTATCAAGGCAGGCAAGACCTGTAAGCATTGCCTTGAATAATCCTTGGTACCTAGTGAAATTGGGCAGATCAAACAAATTCTACACCAACAGAAATTTTGTACTGAACTCTTACACTGGAAAAGAGTAAAACGATAAGCAAACAGATTTGAAATTAGTCCACCAGTGCTGAGAAGTGTGCTCAAGATGTGTTGTGACCTTCTTTCAGTGAATCTCTACATGCCTTATCTGATGTAATTATCACGAAAACTTTGAGATGTAGATTTTATAATCTCCATTTGACAAGTATGGAAATGGAGGCTCAGAGAAGTGGTGGAACTTACTATAGATCACAGAGGCTAACAAGGGATGGAGGCTAAATTCAGATAGTCTAAATCTGAAGACTTTCAGTTGTCGTATAATGCTTCCCCAAGCAGTCAGGAATATTCCATCCTTTGAAACTGCAATTACTGTCAAGAATGAATGAATTGGGGGCTTCCTTGTTGGCTCAGTGTAAAAGAATCTGCCTGCCAAAGCAGGAGTCATTGGTTTGATCCCTGATCTGGGAAGGCCTCACATGCCACAGGACAACTAAGCCTGTGCACCGCAACTACTGAGCCTGTGCTCTAGAGCCGAAGAGCCACAACTACTGAAGCCTGAATGCTCTAGAGCCCATGCTCCATAAGAGAAGCCACCACAGTGAGAAGCCTGTGCACTGCAACTACAGAGTAGTCCCTGACTGTGGCAACTAAAGAAAGCCCAAGCAGCAACAAACACCCAGCACAGTCAAATTAAGGAAAAAAAAAAAAAAAAGAGTGAATTACTTGGGGCTTCCCTGATGGTCCCCCAGATGGTCTAGTGGTTAATACTCTGCGTAGAAGCGGAGAGTATTAACCACTAGACCATCTGGGGGACCATCAGGGAAGCCCCAAGTAATTCACTCTTTTTTTTTTTTTTTTCCTTAATTTGNAAAAAAAAAGAGTGAATTACTTGGGGCTTCCCTGATGGTCCCCCAGATGGTCTAGTGGTTAATACTCTCCGCTTCTACGCAGAGGGCATAGATTCAACCCCTGGTTGTGGGACTAAGATTCTGCATGCTCTGTGGCCAAAAATAAATAAATAAATAAAGAGTGAAGATTATTTTTAAAAAGAAGAGTGAATTACTTAGTTCTTGTCCTTGTGGCCATAGAGAGCCAGACCTAAGGCCACTGTAGTTGGAACATGTTCTTTAGATGCTATCTGGAAGCTATCAGGTGGATAAAAAGCAGTTAGCAGTTATCCATTTTTAATGACAGAAGACAAGGATAACTGACCTCATAATCCTGTTTTCCTAGACTCACAGAATCTTTACAAAAGCCTCAGAACTAACCAAAAGAGAAACTTTGTATCATTTGTCAATGCCTAAAGTATGCCTACTTCTCCCCATGCATTTAATGTTATGGAAGTTCCCAGAAGAATCTTATGTGACTATTTAGGTCAAGTGCCAGTCTGAAGAAGTGGGTGTAAAAAGAAAAGAAACAAAATTTAAAAATCCTTTCTTGCATTATTTTATTGCCAACATCGTTGGAACATAGAAAAACCAAGAGAGTTCCAGAAAAACATCTACTTCATCTTTATTGACTACACCAAAGCTTTTCACTGTGTAGATCACAACAAACTATGGAAAATTCTTCAAGAGATGAGAATACCAGACTACCTGAGCTGAATCCTGAGAAATCTGTATACAAGTCAAGAAGCAACAGTTAGAAATGGACATGGAACAACAGACTGGTTCCAGTTTGGGAAAGGAGTATGTCAAGGCTGTATATCGTCATCCTGCTTATTTAACTTCTATTCAGAGTACATCATGCAAAATGCCGGGCTGGATGAAGCACAAGCTAGACTCAAGATTGCTGGGAGAAATATAATAACCTCAGATATGCAAATGACACCACCCTTATGGCAGAAAGTGAAGAAGAACTAAAGAGCCTTTGATGAAAGTGAAACAAGAGACTGAAAAGATGGCTTAAAACTCAACATTCAGAAAACTAAGATCATGGCATCTGATCCCATCATTTCATGGCAAATAAATGGGGAAACAATGGAAACAGTGACAGACTTTATTCCTTAGGCTCCAAAATCACTGCAGATGGTCACTGCAGCCATAAAATTAAAAGACGCTTGCTCCTTGGAAGAAAAGCTATGACCAACCTAGGCAGCATATTAAAAAGCAGAGACATTACTTTGCCGACAAAGGTCTGTCTAGTCAAAGCAATGGTTTTTCCACTAGTCATGTATGGATGTGAGAGTTGGACCATAAAGAAAGCTGAGTGCCAAAGAATTGATGCTTTTGAACTGTGGTATTGGAAAAGACTCTTGAGAGTCCCTGAGACTACAAGAAGATCAAACCAGTCAATCCTAAAGGAAATCAGTCCTGAATACCCATTGGAAGGACTGATGCTGAAGCTGAAACTCCCATACTTTGGCTACCTGATGCAAAGAACTGACTCATTGGAAAAGATCCTGATGCAGGGAAAGATTGAAGGCAGGAGGAGAAGAGGAAGACAGATGATGAGATGGTTGGATGGCATCACCAACTCAATGGGCATGAGTTTGAGCAAACTCCAGGAGTTGGTGATTGACAGGGAAGCCTGGCATGCTGCAGTCCATGGGGTCGCAAAGAATTGGACATGATGGAGCAACTGAACTGAACTGAACTCTCTCCATTAGATATAATTGATCTTATTCATAAAATTTACTGATTTAAAATTTTAATTATTCAAATGTTAGTCAAGTTAAGGTAATTTTGGTCTACTGATGCAAAAATAAAAGTTGTGTCCATAACAAATATACGTACACCTACCATTGTGCGTGGAACAAAGGACACAAGGTAAAAATGAAGTTTCACTGTTCTTCAGGATCACCTCTACATGTAAAAAGTCCTTTAATTTGTTGGAAGTGAATTGACTTTTATCTTGCCTCCTGTCTCTAAAAGGAGAATTCTCAGTCTGTGACAAGGAGAAACAGAAATATCAGTACTCTATTTGAGAGTGGGTTGCCATGAAAAGCTGGCTTCCAATAACTTGATCAGAAGAACATGGAAGAAAAGCCAGATGTGGAGTCTTGAATACTTAATGGAGAATTGCTCTGCTCCCTCTAGTCAGAGAGCAAGTTTGAGCCAGATTTAAAGCCTGTGGGAGAGAACCAGGGGGTCAAGGCACAAGGAGGTCTGGCCCAAGGAGCCTGGAGGATGAAGATAGGATGGAGGAAGTATCTGCCCAAAACAGATACACCCTAAAGCAGTCATCATACATTTAGCATCTCTATTTGGGATGATCTCTTATTAATACTCAGACTCTCAGGGGAAGCTCATAGTCTCAGGAGCGGTATTACTTTGTTCTAGACTAAGCCTGAACTGTTACTTGAGGGTCACTGCCAATATCTTAAAAGGGTGTCATCTGTTCCAATGTTTTCATAATTTCCCCCCATGGAAGACTGACCAAGATAAAGTCTAGACAGAAAGGTAATGACCACATAGTGAAGGGAACAAGTTAGCTATTCCCTTGCTCATTTGTTGGATATAAACAACTGTACCAGTTATTTCTCTCTACAAACATGCCTTCTGATTGAAAGTTTTTAAATTTGTTGTCCCCACAATGTCAGGTTATGAAAAATTCACCTCCAAGTTCATCTATGTAGATTTATAAGACCGTTGAATTTTGAAAAAGAGTAGAACAATGACAACTTTATAGTTCTTGACAACTGGAACTTATTCAACACAAGTTTATTTTGATGAAGAGTTTTACTTGTAATGAGTGCTAACTATAAAAGAATAAAAAATTCAGACTCACTTGGGTTTTAAAATGTCATTAAATACAGGCATTTCCTCTCATTTCCTTCACGTGAGATGGAGAGAACTATTTTCCTTTAGGTATGTTAAAATAATCGTTACTTGCTCTGACCCAGTTGCAATTGCATGGATCAATCACTGATCAGAAAACATTTCTGGTTCCCTAAATGCCTAATTCTACTTGATTCCAAAGACTATTACAACCCAAGACTCTAATAAAATGCGCACAACGGTCAGGTTTTAAGAATATTGAATTCTGACAATTCACTAGCCTCAGTGAAGGAGGCATTAACCTGAAGAAAATCATTCTCTTTCCAATGAAAATATAATCAATCTCTTTGATCATTGATAGAGCAAATAACCAGATATTGATTTCCAGATTTTAACTTATTTGTGGACAGGCCTGAACTTCATTAGAATATTCTGTTAAGGCTGAAGACCAGAGGAAAATCTTCTGAAAACAAATAGCAAATAACAAACAAACTAATACAGTCTTTGTAATGACAAGAGACTACACAACAAACTTTTTTTTCCCCCCAGGCCTAAGCAGATATGCAGAAGTGTGGTGAGTTTAGAAGTAACCTTATTCAGACTCATGTTGGTTTGAGATCCTTGGATGATCCTTAGGATGTTCAAAGGAAAAACAGAAAGGAGGAAGTAAAACTTCAAGAGCTGTTTGAAGCACCTTTATTTGAAGTTATTACTATTACAAGATGTCAAATGCCAAAAGACATAAATTCAACATAAAGTTCATCGATTATAGAATTGTCCCAAATATCAAGAGAGATTGGCTTCTCTCCAAAGGAAGAAATGTGAGGACTGTATAGCTTTTCTTGTTTTGTTTTGTTTTTCTTTTAAAACATTACTGAGCTATATGCACTATAACTTTGGCTTGTGGAACGGAGAGCCAATGTGATCCTTGTTCTGCCTCAAAATGCTTTTTGGATGACTTCCTAACTCCCTCTTTACTCCTATACATTTGGCATTAATTGTGCTTAAGGTTTGGGATCAGGCAGGCACCCAGAAGGGACATTAAGCTGTATCACTCAATAGTGTTCTCTGTTCAGCTCGATGCATGGCCCTCTGGATCTTGGTGGGGATCTTAGAATATCAAGGTCCCTCTGCCCTGGGATAGCAGTAGCATGGGAGAGCCAAAATGGAGACCTTCAAGTACTGGGCCACATGGGCAAAACTGCAGCTCTCTTGATTGGGAAAAAATAACTCCAACTTTAAAATTGGCCTGAGGAACAGCAGATCCCCAGTGCATTCTTCGAAGTGCTTTCCACCTTTAATTTAGATATTTCAAGGGAAATTTAATCCATATGTTTTGGATTCATTTGGACTTAACTCATAAATATGCTTCATCAAGTACTGCCAAGCTCCATGTTCACCAGAATCAAGTAGTTTCATGGGACAACAGTGCAGACGGAGGAAATTTGATATCCAAGGGTCCATCACCCAAACAAGGGAAAGAAACCCTCTGGTTCAGACTACTATCTACAAATAATCTTAGAGGAGTAATTTACCCTCTAACACTATCATGGTCAAAGAAACTACTTAGGACTGTATGAGACACATACAAGAATACATACAATAAATATACGCCCTTTCCCAGAAAAATATCACAACATCTGGTCTTGTCTTTCTGATCATCAGTTCCAGAAAAGTTAACAACTCTAAGAAGGAAATAGAGGGTTCCACCTATTTTAGCAGCTTTTTCAGTCCTTGAAGACTCTTTTCTATCTGTCTTCTCCCTTCTGTCTCTTTGTCTGTCGTTGCATAACACTGGGACTCCACCAGGCCACAGGCTGAGAACCCTTTTACCTTCTGTGTGATTCTATTTGGTCACATAATTTCGATCAATGTTTCTTAGTTTGTATTACGAAACATTTTCCCCAGTATAAAATGAAATTATATTAATTTTTAATAGTTTTTTGAGGGAGAATCGTGTCACATGTCCTGCAGAACTTCCCTGACTACAGATTGAAACTGTGGCCCCAGCACTGGCAGCATGGAGTCAACCAGTGGACTACTGCGGAAGCCCAATATTATATTATTGAATATGATTTTTTCCAAACTAAATCTCCCTTTCTCTGAGATGATTTATGCCTTCCTAGGGATCTATGCCCTACAGCTTAAGAATCCTTGTGTGTTCACTGCTTGGAATATTGCACAGGAGAGATGCTCAATGAGAAGAATATTATATGAGAATATTATAGTCCCTCCCCTTTCATTTTTCTTAAATATTAAAATGTTATAGATTCAAGATGACCAGATTCTATGTACTTTTAAACAAAGACCATATTTCAGGGCAATATGTGATTTTAATATTCTCTGTGTTTTAACATCTGTGTTTGGAGTTTTTAAAAATAAAGAAAGGGAATTCATGGCCTATTTACAAATCCATTCAAATGTCTTGTGCCAATAGCACCTAATACCTCGAAGGATCTGAGGGCATTTAATAACCAAATACATTTCAGGTATTAGAGAAGCCTCAGCAGGGTTGTTATCTTCATATTCTCATATTATAGAAATTGAAAGCGGAAAGAATAGCGCAGGGTGATATGTCAGATGGGATTCCCAGATTCACAGATGCTGAATTTTCAGTTTTCAGTGAGGATGGACAGTCATGCCATGAAGGACAAAGCCCAGCAGTGCCAAGTGGACCCAGATTACTGTTATCATAGGCCACATTCCCTAGCATTTCGAGAGTGCACCAACAATTATGATGTCTGTTGATTAGAAAATCTGATGATATAGATGAATAATAATCATATTGGGCAGTCAGATATTAATGTAAATATTACGTAACAGTCTTTTTAATTGCATAGCATCTTAGGCCAAATGTCCGAAGATTCTTGACTTATAAAGAACAACAGTGTGTTTTTCCCCTTTCACAGGAAAGGACTCTATACATCTTTTTACATTCAAGATGGAGCAAGACTCGCAGGTTTCTAAACAACATAGGATCATTTTCTGCAGGTGGGGCTTTTATTAGATGATGCTCATTTTCCCACACTGTCTACCTTTACGGTTGTGAATCTAGTAGTGACTCTTGGGTGAGCCTTTATGGAAATTATGCTTTACCTACAATCCTCAATTCATCCTGGTAGGTGTGGGAATTTGCTGAAGTATAACAAGCTAGTGGTAAAGAACCCACCTGCCAATGAAGGAGACTCCAGAGATGTGGGTTCAGTCCCTGGGTGAGGAAGATTCCCTGGAGGAGGACATTGTAACCCATTCCAATGTTCTTGCCTGGAGACTCTCATGGACAGAGGAGCATGCTGGGCTACGGTTTATAGGGTCGCAAAGAGTGGGACACGACTGAAGCGACTCAGCAGGCGCACACGCAGAAAGCTTTCAGGAAAATTAAAGCAGAGACAAAAGATGAAAGGGAGAAGGGAAACCAAGTAAATAAAGAATGCTAACTGGTTTCTTAGCTGGTGAGAGCCACCAAATCCCTCTCCTGGTTTCAATGCAACACAAACAGACTCACAAGGAAGGAATTGTACTGAGCAGTGGACTAAGGCAGTCTTAGCCTGTGCCGTCAAACCCTGTTCAGAATCTTGGCAAACTTGCCTGCGTTACTTCACCAGCCCTATCCACCTCCTTCTCCACCCACAGCCTCGAGGTACTAAACTGCTTCTGAGCAGCTGACCTCAGCCCTACCTGAAGCCACACAAAGCAGCCTTCTCCGCATCACCGTGTCCCTGGTAAACCCCTGACAGTGCGTCAGTGTTATCACAGTTGGCAATCACACACCTATGTCTTTCAAAGGGCAGCTTCAGCTTCCAAAATTTAATTTTCTAATTTTTGCAACATTTCTGTGAGGTAGGGAGATTGAAAGTATGTCCCTCTAATTGAATTTTTCACATGTTAAAGGTGACTAGAAGTGGTTTCCCCTCAAGCTTGCGTGGGTTTCCCTTTTTAATCCTCCAGAATGCCCCAGTAGTGATGAGAGGGATGGAATATCTCCTGCTCCACTGAGATCGAATGTCCCTGGAGAGAAGCTCCTGTTAAGGCCAATTACCATTCTAAACTGGGAGGCACCACACTTGATGTCAGCTCTAGTCCTTTTTCGAGGCTTACCAAAGAGGGACCTTTGTGGAGAATGGTGGAGGTAGGGAAGGAGCGGCAGAAGGTAAAGGTCTGAGGAGTTCTTAGCTCGGAAAACACAGGGAAGCTGCACCCTCCTCTCTCAACAAGGAAATAGCCCTGTCAATCAGAAAGCACAATGGGAAAGATTTTATAAAACCTGGGAACCAGTGTAACTTCTTCAGTTTTCAGTCTCTTGTATTAGGATCATCGGTTGAGTCCTTGTCCTGCAGAAGACCCCATCACCAAGTCGGGAGGATGGGGAGACCATACTCCAGCCCACAGCCCTTTGGTGAGCAATAGCACACCAAGGTTCTCCTCAAACTGGACAACTTCTAAGGGGAATGCTAAGTCATCCGGAGCCAGAGAAGCAACTCAGGCTAAAGCAGACTGAGCTGTGGGGTTCTAGAACCCTTAGTTTTACAGTGTGGCTGGCGCAGAGTTGCTATCACACCAAAAGGAGGTAAGAGCCCCGTGGGATGGGGAATGTGGAGAAACAACATGGTCAGCAAAAGCAAATCATTTCAGTTTGACAGTCCAGGGAGGTTTCAAGCCATTAAAGGTTTATAGCAGACACTTGATGTGCATGTCCGTCTGGAATCCATCCTTGTTCTTATGGTAATGGCACCTTTATTTTCCCTGTGGAACCTATCCCCTATTCTCAGCCCACCCTACTCACAGGCTCAGTGTAGACAGGTACCCTAAGCTTCAGTCAATTAATGCTACTTGGCCACCGTGATTGGTACATGCTTGAGCATGTGAGCAGTTTGGATCAAAGAGAGAACTGCTTTAGATGGTGTCAGCT
The DNA here is from genome assembly GCA_006410615.1 of Neotragus moschatus. NCBI lineage: Eukaryota > Metazoa > Chordata > Mammalia > Artiodactyla > Bovidae > Neotragus > Neotragus moschatus. The sequence continues at coordinate 430,744 of SJYA01000579.1, read as the reverse complement.
GTTGGCAAAGAAAAGCTCTGTTCCCCTCGGACTTCTGCCTTGTGAGGCTGAAAGTCTGAAGTTTCAGAGACTAGGGCAAGGCAAAACTGAAGCCTCCTGACATCCTTAGGGTTCCTGAATTGACTCTACTCCTGGACTTTCCAGTTAGGTAATCAGAAATAGTTCCTTTTCTGTTTCAGCTGCATTCACTTTGGTTTTCCATTACTTGTACCTAGAGATACTAACTAATACAGAATAGTGTAAAGTTTAAAAAAGCGGGGGAGGGGGACTGATACAAAAGCATAAAATTAAAAAATGAGCAAACAGATTAATTTAACTAGAGTGAGAGTCCATATAGGAGAATAATGAGAAAACCATATGATCATCTCAATAGATGTTGAAAATGACTTGGACAGACTCCAACACCATATGTGATATTTTTAAAACAAAAGACAAGTAGAAATGGATGGCTACTTCCTTATCATAATCAGGAACATCTATTTTAAACATCATACTTAGTGATGAAACAGCAAAGTCATCTAATTAAAATTTTCCACAAAATGAGGTAGATAGATAGACCAACAATTTATAGCTTTGATATCTTCACAAATTCCTGAAATAATTATTTTTCTTCTTTTGTCCTTGGAACTTGACCAAATGGTTTTAAAGTTCATGGAAGAAAAAGCAGATGAGAACAGCTAAGACTTACTCTAAAAGATATTAAAATATATTTTAGTGCAACAACAATACAAATGGTATATTACTCATATAAAAATTGACCAATGAATCAATGGAATGGCTCAATAACTGTGGTTTATGAAATTGATGATTTGGCAGGAATTTGATTTTTATTTATTAAATATTTAATATTTAACTGAGCTTGGAATGAGTACAAGCTTTCTATAGTTAACAGAAATAGAAAAATAGAAAAGATGAGAAAGTATAGAATGGTCTTGCAAAGGAAGTGATTATTAAGTTACCTGGTATATATTTAACATATCCTAGGAAAACATGAACATCAAACTCAGGAAAAGAAATTGGCAAATATCTGAAGCTTCATATTTTTCACATATAAACACTTTTCCCCAATTCAGTAAAGAAAATACTTATTTATTAACAGAACCTTAACTAAAGGAGATACGCTGATCATTCTCAGGGCAGGAGATAAATTGCAAATGATCAACATTGGAAACAGGAACTCCTGCAATCTGCTAATGGGAAAGAAAACTGTTTAAACCTTCCTGAAAAGCAGTTAGGTCCTGAATGTTGCCTTTCTGACCCAACAATTCTGCTCTAGGATACATAATGAGGATGCAATCAAAAGTCTATACACACCAGTAAGAAGAAAATAGTTCAGGGTGCCTTCATGTAAAACAGCCAAAGTAGGCCCAACTGAGTCAATTTTTAATACATACATCTAACTTTGTTTTTTTTTTTTTTAAAAAGGATGTTTCCTAACAATTATTGAAAGTTATATAATTTTGAACATTATAACGATTATTATTTACTCAATCTAAATGGCATAATTATATGCTATTTTTATTACTCATGAAAGTTTCCTTCAGATTCCACATATAAATGGATCATATGGCATTTGTTTTTCTCTGCCTTGTTTACTTAGCATAATGCCCTTGAGGTCCATAAGTATTGCTGCAAATGGCATTGTTTCATTCTTTTTTATGGCTGAGTCATATTCCATAGTGGGTTTCCCTGGTAGCTCAGCTGGTAAAGAATTCGCCTGCAAAATGGGAGACCCCTGTTTGATTCCTGGATCAGAAAGATCCCCTGGAGAAGGGATAGGCTACCCACTTCAATATTCATGGACTTCCCTGGTGGCTCAGAAAGCAAAGAATCTACCTGCAACGCAGGAGACCTGGGTTCTATCCCTGGGTTGGGAAGTTCCTTTGGAGAAGGGCATGGCAACCATTCCAGTATTCTTGCCTGGAGAATCCCCATGGATAGAGGAGCTAGATGGGCTACAGTCCATGGGGTCACAAAGAGTCATACATGACCAATTGACTAAGCACGGCACAGAACATTCCAGTATATATATGTATCACAGCTTCTTTATCCATTCACTTGTTGATGGGCACTGAGGTTGTTTCCTGCTACAGCAAACATAAGGGTGCCTATCTCTTTTCTAATTAGTGTTTTCCTTTTCTTTGGATAAAAACCCAGGAATGGAAGTGCTAGATCTTATGTTAGTTCTATTGTTAATTTTTCAAAGAATCTCCATACTGTTTTCCACAGTGGCTGCACCAATTTACATTCCTACCAACAGCACATGAGGCTATCCTTTTCTCTACATCTTCACCAACATTTGATCCTCTGACTTTATTCATTTTATAGCTGAAAATTTGTACCTTTTTACCAACCTCTCTGTATCTCTACAACCTCCCACCCCTGGTAACTATTTTTCTACTCTCTAAGTTTGAGTTCTCTGCTTTTTGTTTTTAGAATTCACATATAAGTCATAGCATGCAGTATTTGTCTTTTTCTGTTTGGCTTATTTCACTTAGCATAATGCCCTCAAGTTCCATCTGTATGGAAAACGGCAGGATTTTCTCCCTTCTCATGGCTAAATCCACTCCAGTACTCTTGCCTGGAAAATCCCATGGACGGAGGAGCCTGGGGGGCTGCAGTCCATGGGGTCGCAAAGAGTCAGACACGATGAGTGACTTCACTTTCACTTTTTACTTTCATGCATTGGAGAAGGAAATGGCAACCCACTCCAGTGTTCTTGCCTGGAGAATCCCACGGACGGGGGAGCCTGGTGGGGTGCTGTCTGCAGGGTCACACAGAGTCGGACACAACTGAAGCGACTTAGCAGCAGCAGCAGCAGCATGGATGAATAATATTTTGTTTAATGTATATTCTCTCTCTCAAACACACTTCTTTATCCATTCATTAGGTTGTTTTATACTGTGAATATTACTGCAATGAACATGAGGATGTAGATATCTATTCAATATCCTTTTTTCACTTCCTTTGGATATATACTCAGAAGTGAGGTTGCTGGATTATATAGTAATTCTATTTTTAATCTTTTGAGGAATCTCCATACTGTTTTCCCTAATGGATGCCCCAATTTGCATTTCCACCAATAGAGCACAGGGTTTCCTTTTCTCAATATCCTTTCCAACACTTTTTCCCTCCTGTCTTTTTTATAATATCCATCCTAACATGTGTAAAGTGATATCGCGTTCTGGCTTTGATTTGCATTTCACTGACTATTGATGATGCTGGGTGCCTTTTCAAGTAACAGTTGGCCATTTGTATGTCTTCATTGAAAAAAAAAAGTCTACTCATCTTCTCTGCCCATTTTTTAACTGTGTTTTTAGGAGCTTTTTTTTGCAGTGTAACTGAGTTGTATGAGTTCCTGATATATTTTGGATATCAATCTCTTATCAGATATTTGCAAATATCCTCTTCTATTCAATACGATGTCTCTTCATTTTGTTGGTGGTTTTCTTTCCTGTGCAAATGAACAAACAAGACAGAAAGAGACACAGATACAAAGAACAAAGATGTTTGCTAGAGGAGAGGTGTGGTGGGAGGATGGACAAAATAGGTTAAGAGGATTAAGAAGTACAAACTCCCAGTTATGAAATAAATCACAGGGATGTAATGTACACACAGGAAATATAGTTGATAAAAACTTTTTATGATGATGGATAGCATTGCCAAAAATCAGCCTCAGTGCATCAGTACCAAGTGGACCAAATGGAAACTTGGAGACAGAGTTTTAGGTGAAGCAGAAAAGAATAGATTTATTGCTTTGCCAGGCAAAGGAGGACACTGCAGGCTCCTGCCTCAAAAAAAAAAAAAAAAAAAACTGTATTTTGGAATCCAGGAGGATTTGGTGAGGATTTTTATAGCCATGGTTCAAGGGTGAGGGTGCTGATAAGGATTAGGTTGTGCAAAAAGCCTGAATTCCTTTAATCTAGTATCAGGTGGTCTCTTGAAAAGTTTCTCTGGTTCCTTTCAGTTCAGTCAGTCAGTTCAGTCACTCAGTCATGTCTGACTGTGAATCTATGGACTGTAGCATGCCAGGCATCCCTGTCCATCACCTACTCTCAGAGCTTGCTCCAACTAACATCCATTGAGTCGGTGATGTCATCCAATCATCTCATCCTCTGTCATCCCCTTCTCCTGCTTTCAATCTTTCCTAGCATCAGGGTCTTTTCTAAGGAGTTGGTTCTTCACATCAGATGGCCAAAGAGTTTCAGCTTCAGCATTAGACCTTCCAATGAATATTCAGGACAGATTTCCTTTAGGATTGACTGGTTTGATCTTCTTGCAGTCCAGGGGACTCTCAAGAGTCTTCTCCAACACCATAGTTCAAAAGCATCAATTCATCGGTGCTCAGCTGTCTTTATATTCCAACTCTCACATCCATACATGGCTAGTGGAAAAACCATAGCCTGGACTAGAAGGATATTTGTCGGCAAAGAAATCTCTCTGCTTTTTAATTTGCTGTCTAGGTTGCTCATAGCTTTTCTTCCAAAGTGCAAGCGTCTTTTAATTTCATGGCTGCAGTCACCATCTACAGTGATTTTGGAGCCCCCCAAAATAAAGTTTCTCACTGTTGCAATTGTTTCCCCATCTACTTGCCATGAAATGATGGGACCAGATGCCATGATCTTAGTTTTCTGAATATTGATTTTTAAACCAGCTTTTTCACTCTCTTGTTTTACTTTCATCAAAGGCTCTTTAGTTCTTCTTCACTTTCTGCCATAAAGGTGATGTCATTTGTATATCTCAGGTTATTGATATTTCTCCCAGCAATCTTGATTCCAGGTTGTTCTTCAACCAGCCCAGCATTTCGCATTATGTACTCTGCATATAAGTTACATAAGCAGGGTGACAATATACAGCCTTGACATATTCCTTTCACAATTTGTAATCAGTCTGTTGTTCCATGTTCAGTTCTAACTGTTGCTTCTTGACCTGTTTCCAGATTTCTCAGGAGATAGGTCAGGTGGTCTGATATTCCGATCTCTTGAGAATTTTCCCATTTATTGTGATCCACAGAGTCAAAGGCTTTGGCATAATCAGAAAAGCAGAAGTAGATGTCTCTCTGGTATTCTCTTGCTTTTTCTATGATCCAGTGGATGTTGGCAACTTGATCTCTGGTTCCTCTGCCTTTTCTAAATCCAGCTTGAACAGCTAGAAGTTCTCCGTTCAGGCAGTATTTAAGCCTGGCTTGGAGAATTTTGAGCATTACTTTGTTGATGTATGAGATGAGTGCCATTGTGTGGTACTTTGAGCATTCTTTGGCAGTGCCCTTATGTGGGATTGGAAAACTGACATTTTCCAGTCTTGTGGCCACTGTTGAATTTTACAAATTTGCTGACATATGGAGTGCAGCCCTTTTACAGCATCATCTTTTAGATTTGAAATAGCTCAACTGGAATTCCATCACCTCCACTAGTTTTGTTTGTAGTAAAGCTTCCTAAGGCCCACCTCACTGCACATTCCAGGATATCTGGCTCCAGGTGAGTGATCACACCACCATCATGGTTAGCTGAGTCATCAAGATCTTTTTTGTATAGTTCTTCTGTGTGATCTTGCCTCCTCTTCTTAATATCTTCTGCTTCTGTTAGGTCCATACTATTTCTGTCCTTTATTGTGCCCATTTTTGCATGAAATGTTGCCTTGGTATTTCTAATTTTCTTGAACAGATCTCTAGTCTTTCCTATTCTATTGTTTTCCTCTATTTCTTTGCCCTGATCACTGAGGAAGGCTTTCTTATCTCTCATTGCTCTTCTTTGGACCTCTGCATTCAGATGCTTATATGTTTCCTTTCCTCCTTTGCCTCTAGCTTGTCTTCTCTTCTCAGCTATTTGTAAGGCCTCAGACAAGTATTTTGCCTTTTTCATTTCTTTTTCTTGGGGATGGTCTTGAACATGGTCTCCTGTACAATGTCATGAACCTCCGTCCATAGTTCTTTAGGCACTTTAGTTCCTCTAATCTGGAATAAAGGATATCGATATCTTCCGTTTGTTGGGGATTTTACTTCTGTGAAAACTTAAAGATATTATTCTATGTATTACTCGAGACAGAACCCAAAGCTGCACCACTGTTTCCTGATTGCTTCTCCATTATCTCTGAATCCCCTCCATTCCCTGATTAGAAACTGTTTTAAAGCCTTCTGTGCCCAGGAACCTCACAGGGTCCTACTCAGTTTCAATCGTAACTGTTTTTATTAGAGTGATCATTTTTATAATGTATAAAAGTATCAAATTACTATTTCATACACCTGAAATTAATGTAATATTGTATGTTGATCATAGCTCAATTAAAAGTAATTTAGTTCGATTTTTTTGTTAAAAGAAGGTCAGGAAGGAAAATAAAATGTAAAATTATAGTTGGTCATTTTAGATTGTCTCCTATTAATAGAACAACCTAAAAGTGTCAGAATTTTTTATTTCCTTAATCAAGCTATACTTTGAATATACATAAAATGTATGAATTTTTATGGAATACCTTTTTGCTTTTAATAAATGGGATTTGTTAAACATATAGCTAGTTGTACTTTTATATGGTTTACTTAATGTTACCCTCAAATTAAAAGCATCTTTTTTAGAGACACAATTTGAGATAGGCTCACCAAGGTCAGTTACTCATGAATTGTCTCTGTGGATTATTCCTGTCACCTGAACTATGGAGGAGGGAGGGGAAGACTTTCTCTTCTTCCATATGGCTCCTGATAGCCATACTTAGGCAATGTCTTACAGGGAGGGAAATGAAAGATTTAAAACTTGGAAATTAAATGTCACTCAATTTTTGATTCTCCCAGAATAAGCGGTACCCTGCTGGGTGCTCATTCAGTCAATCTGTGGGTGTGCGCTATGCGAAAGTTCTAACCTTTCTAAGCCTCGGTTTCACCATCTGTAGGATGAGGACTATGTGATATGTCTAAGAGAGTGCCTGCTCACAGCAAGCACTGTGCATGGAAGCCCTGCTGACTCTCACTGGCATCCGTGGCCAGCAGCAATGCCACACGACAGGTCAAAGGAATAGAGGAGCGTGGTGCCAACTCTGTGGCTGGGCCCCTGTCCCAGATCTTCTCCTTCGGCCCAGGCTGCGTTTCGTTTCAGGAGAACATGACCTGGACACGCCCAGGGCAGAGGCATCTGTCCAAGCGGCTCTTATGGTTGGTTTTATGGTTAGAAATGTATTCTTTTGGAGGCCTTGTGAACCATTCACTGATAGCAGGAGTAGGAAAGGAATTCCCACGCTTGATGCTCAGGTATTGTCTGTCACTCAAACACAAGGCTAGTACATGTGAAGACAATTCACACCCTGCTTGCCCTTGTCAGTCTTTCTTAATACCCCTGAAGTTTAGAAAAATCTAAACTAAGTTTAGATTTGTTTTCTTGTTTCTTTTGTTGTTGTTATCTTAAATCTCTTTTCTTTTCTCTTTTTCATTAGTATTAAATTATCATTAAAGTGATAAAAATACTCCTTTTTATTGGAGTATAGTTGCTTTACCATGTTGGTTAATTTCTGCTATACAGCAAAGTGAATCACCCAAATATTTACAAATAGCCTCTCTTTCTTGGATTTCCTTCCCGTTTAGGTGAACACAGAGCACTGAGTAAAGTTACTGGTGCTATACAGTAGGGTTTCATTAATTATCTATTTTATACATAATAATCTATATATGAGGCTTCCCCGGTGACTCAGTGGTAAAGAATTTGCCTGCCAAGCAGGAGACATCAGTTCATTCTCTGTATTGGGAAGACTCCTGGAGATGGAAATGGCACCCATTCTAGTATTCTTGCTGGATAATCCCAATAGACAGAGTAGCCTGGTGGGCTACAGTCCATAGGGTTACAAAGAGTTGGACACGACCTAGCAAATAAACAGAACAGAACAGAGTGTATATATCAATCACAGTTTCCCAACTGATCCCTCCCTCCTCCCCCTTCGTATCCTTACTTTTGTTCTCTGCATCTATGTCTGAATTTCTTTTCAAATATGATCACCTATATATTTTCTCTAGATTCCACACAACTGATTAGATTTTAAAGAAAGTTTTTGCCAACAATGTCACCTTATACTCCAGGAATGAAGTGCCAGTATTAAGCTAACTTTAGGGCAGGTGTCATTGCCCATATTGTGTTTATTTTCCTTCAGGTTCCTTTTTAAGATCTCCAAAAGAGGCACTGTTTTCAGTAAGTCAGAAATAAAACCATTTCCTCTGTTGAAATGCAAATACACAAGGAGGGGATCAAAAGACATACTATACCTTGTCTATTGTTCCTATCTTCCAAAAGATGATTTCTGAGGGCAGGCTTACTAGGGTGAGGAGTGCTGGTCTCTGGACAAGAGGAATATAGCCCACCACGGGTGAGGGACATTGGGAGAAGACTGGAGGCCTTGCCCTTCGTTCCCTGTGGCTGCCACAGGCCACAGCTTGCAGGACAGGTGTAGCCCCCTCTGCCTGCACCCCCTCTCTGGGGCTCCACCCTTTTCATCTCCGTCTCTTTATGACCCACAGCAAGCCCTAGGGATGTTTGTATGTTCTTCCTCATGGCTGAAGACATTTTCTTATTTCCTTCTGAAAAGCTAACACTTGTACATTTTGGTACCTGCCCAAGCTAGACTTAGGAAACAGAAGCTCCCCTAACCCTTTCATTACATCTGAGTTAGAGGCAAAGTAGAGAAGAGTTTGGTGAGTTCTAAATATTGGCAAGTCCCATTATTATAGTCATCTCACATTCTATTTTCTCTAAAATTTATTTAATCTTTTCCAAACTTACCTGCCTAGGCAAGCACCTCATGGCTTGACCTTCTGCCCACCACACGGGAGGCTGGGAAAGGGGAGTGACTTCTCAGAGAGGAGGCTGCCCTTCAGCCAAGGTCAGACAGTGCTGCTAAGCTGCCCAGGAAAAGGCCATTGCAATCAGTGCTTTTTTGCAAGATACCTGATTTGAACTTTCTCATGTGCCATGAGCGTCTTGATACCAGCACACTTGGGGGCTGTCAAGTATACCTGTTGGATGGGTAACTTATTCCCTTTTTCAAACTAGGAAACTCTTGGCTACCTGCTGTAAACTAAATACTTCTCTCCTTGGAAACCTCAGAATAGATCTGTGTGATATCAAACACCTATGCTGGGAAAAACAGGAGCAAACAAAGCCATAAGGGACTGCCTTTGAAACAGAGCCTGGGAACCCATCAACCACACTGAGTGTTTGTTTGCTTTCCTTGTTTCCCCAGACTGCGCTCACCTGGAGGCAACAGCCTGCACTTTGTCATTTTTTGGGGATGAGGCGGGGCAAGGGAAAGGAGGCACCTTGGCTGGCTTGTCAAAGCATCCCCAAAGGGAGACTGTTTTAAAAATCCCTATCTTAAGTAACCCTCAACTTGCTGTTCCTTTCTCTTGGGGCCCTGCCAAGGGCTGCGGCTGACTCAGCTCAGGCCCAATTCTGCTGTCACTACTTAAACCCAAAGTTCCTGGTTCCCTGGCTTTGGTGGGGAGTTTGCCCACATAGAGGATAGGGACAGAACCTTGGCAGGTACTGGCTTTGTGTTAGGTGTGTCTGAGGCTCTTTTTCCTCTATGAGTACTGTTTTCTGGCATCAAAGGGATTAAGGAAGCAACCTCTCTCTTCCAGGAGTGGCCCAGTTGAGGACACATAAATCCTATGTTGCTCAAGCAGGAGGGTGGGGAAGAGGATACTGATCAGCATTGATAATGGAATGAGAGGCAGGCCTTTCGAATCTTTCAGATGAGGACAAAAGTACTCCAGTTCTTTTGGTTGGAAGCTACTTCTTACAAGGATGCAAAAGGAAGGGACCATTCTTTTCTTTTCTTTTTTTAAATTCATATTTATATTAGATCATAGTTGACTTACAATGCTGTATTAGTCTCAGATGTACAGCAAAGTGATTCAGTTATATATTTGTACCTACATGCTAAGTTGCTTCAGTTGTTTCTGACTCTTTGCGACCCCATGGACTGTAGCCCGTCAAGCTCCTCTGTCTATAGGATTCTCCAGACAAGAATACTGGAGTGGATTGCCATGCCCTCCGCAAGGGTTTCTTCCCAAACCAGGAACCGAGCCTGAATTTCTTATGTCTCCTGCATTGGCAGGCAGGTTCTTTACCACTAGGGCCACCTGGGAAGACCTCAGTTCTTTTCCCTTTTAGGTTATCACAGAGTATTGAGCAGAGTTTCTTATACTAAACAGTAGGTCCTTGTTGGTTGTATAATTTATATATAGAAATATATATCTGCTAATCGTAAACTCCCAATTTATCCCTCCCCACCCCCTTCCTGTTTGGTAACCATAAGCATGTTTTCTATGTCTGTGAATCTGTTTCTGCTTTGTAAACAAGTTCATTTGTATCTATTTTTTAGATTCTACATATAAGTGATATCAGGATATTTATCTTTTTCTGTCTGACTTACTTCACTTAGTATGATAATCTCTAGGTCCATCAGTGTTGCTGCAAATGGCATTATTTCATTCTTTTTCATGACTGAGTAATGTTCCACTGTATATAGGTCCGTCAACAGATAAATGAGTAAAGAAGATGTGGACAGGGACCTTTCTTTACCAGGACTGAAATGCCATATAGGACAAAACACAGACCGTGTTGCCTGTGACTTTCTCTACTCCAGGGCTCAGCCACTGGGGTGCCCTATTGCCTCACTATCTCTGTAGTCAAGTCCTCAAGTTACTGTGCACCTTGGGTTCAAACTCCCCAAGGAATGATCTGGTTAGTCATCATCTAATACAGAGTGCCCTGTTGACCAGAGCTTCTCCTCAATCTGCCAGTTTGCTGACCTCTTTCTAGACGTCTGCCTTTGGCCACAGTGCCCATCCCTGACCCACAGGTGTGACCAGCTAATGGGACGACGTGGTGTGCTTCATTTGTACAAGTAGGATTGCCATGGCTCGTGGCCTTCGATGGGAGCCATGGGTGTGGCCACTCATATCATATTTTGCCCAGTTCTGCAGGGGCAGCTTTTGAGGTGGGAAGTTAGGGTAAGAGTTATGAGTGAAGGTGGTTGATCCTAGATACTCTGAATAATTTGTGGCACCAAAAGTTTGATTTTGGTTCTCTTATATTCACTCAAAAGTAAGATGAGGAGCATTTTTTCCAATTCCAGGGAGAGACTCTTAGCAGCTTTGGCATATGGGGAATTTACCTGAGAGCTGTGCTTTAGAACTTTAAGAATGTCAGCCCCTCAAGAAGATGTGGCCCATATGAGGGATCAGATGGAGTGAAAGTTGGGACCCTGAAGGGGCCAAAGCAGGAGATGGCTAGGATACTGAATGGTTGAAATTCAAAGAGAATGAACTGTGAAAGTGAAAGTGAAGGTCACTCAGTCGTGTCCAACTCTTTGCAACCCCAGGGACTACACAGTCCATGGAATTCTCCAGGCCAGAATACTGGAGTGGGTAGCCTTTCCCTTCTCCAGGGGATCTTCCCAACCCAGGGATCGAACCCAGGTCTCCTGCATTCCAGCTGGATTCTTTACCAACTGAGCCACAGGGGAAGCCCAAATGGACTGAGAACACACGGACGTGGTTTAGTGGTTCCTGCCACACCTGCCAGTTTAGGGCTGCAGCCTTTTCCAAAAGGCCCCAGTCAAGTCTTAAGGTCATCATAGGGATTCCATGCGAACGGACTGTGAGAACATAATGGAATCGCTGTGATGACCCTAAGACTTGACTGGCGCCTTTTGGAAAAGGCTGCAGCCCTAAACTGGCAGGTGTGAGAGGAACCACTAAACCATGTGCTATGATAAAGAAAAGGATCAGAAAAAGTCCTGAGGAAAGGAATAGAGAAAGAGAGAAAACTTAATCGAATTAAGGGTCAGAACCTCAGCTTTGTACTGTGTAGAAATCAGCAGGCAATTCTGAGATTTCATTCACTCAAGAGTTTAGGAAGAGATTCAAAATAAAGCACCACCACCCCCCCGAAGAGGAATTACTGTCACTCTTAGAACAGTGAAGAGACCCAGGTGGTCATATACATATCATGCCAAGTGGGGAGACAATGTACGTGAAGTTATAAGGTGCTATCAAGTGAAAGCTTGGGGTTAAAAATGGTGAGAGTTTTAGAGCTGGAACTGGCAGAGAACTCAGATTAAAATCTTGTGTCTTGTCAAGCGAACCAAGTTGCCAGCCCAGCTGAAATCATATTCTATTTCACAAGCTGCTGGCCTGCAATGGTACACTGTATACATTAACATCTTGATTATAATCACCAAGCCAACCTATCTACTGGGCCATGTGTTAACTTGTAAATATACCTGCAAGAGTCCTTAACTTTAGTCTTATGACAGTAAAAGAAGAGATTCATTGAAAGTGGAAAAACATATTTTCATATGCAAGCCAATACAATGAATATATATTACAAATAATTTTTTTAATGGCACTGTTATAAATTTGCCATTTTTCTTCCTTTAGGAGCTGTTGGGAGCTCAGGCTGGGCATGGTGTGCTGTCAAACTCTGCTGACTTTCTTCCACCTCTGTGGTGCTTTTCTGAACAAGCAGATCTTTCTCAAGACCCTGTTTTATTGTGTCATGGCTTTTTCTCACAGTTCTTGCTGATGAAGTTGCTCTAAGTGAATGTTAGAAGAGTTTTCATCAGGCATGGCTAATAACTTTTTGCTTCCTGCCAATCCCATCTGGAAATATTGACAATCTATTCTGCCTGGGGCCCAAGGATTGGCATTCACTCCATTTCCCCTCTAGCTCTTCCTTTTTCTGTGTGGTTCCAAATTAGCCCTGAGTTTCTTGCCTTGTATTCTCTGCCCTGGTGGCCATGGAAGAAGTTAAATTCTCCACCATAGGTTAGGTTAGATCATCCCTTGATACTACACAGAAACAGGAACTTGATGCACCCTTCTGTGTAATGCTGGCAGAAATCCCCTCTGTAACTGCCACTCAGGAATTGTTTCTGTTGAGCGGCTTTATGTCACCTTTGGTGAACATGTTAGTTATTTCAGGCATAAAGAGGTCCAAGCTCTTCTACCCACCCATTCCCCCAATACTATATGTAGTTAGTGAAATGTTCCATTAGGGCTATGGCCACAGACCTTGTTCCAACCATCATCATAACACCTTACACTTGCACACTACTTCACAGTTTTCAAGGTACTTTCACGATCTTTACCCTGTTTAATCTACACGACCTCCTACGACCTATTCGTAATACCTGTTATTACTCTTTCTTCAAAGGAAGATTTTGAGGGTTACATGTCATCCCAAGGTCACTATCTGGTCCAAGGGCACAGGGCTAGGAAGAGGCAGAGCCGAGGAAAAGCAGATCCTCAAGGTGTTCATAGTGCTCAAGGGCCCTCCTCTTCCCCAGCATGTGTCCAGCTCCAGAGGGAGCTGCTCTCCGAAAGCTGGGAATGATGCAGCTTGGAGAGCATCTGACAAACTAATTTACATATGCTAATATTCAATGCTGATCAGTTTCAACATGTCACCCCTCTCAAGGACAGCATGTTAATGAGCTTCATTCAGTTACATAACATGAAGGAATTTTTTCCCAAATATAAAATTGGAGGCATCAGTGAGAATTTGGCCAGGGAGGAGGTATTGGTAGAAAATGGGAGTATTCTGACATCTGTCAAATCGCATCATATCCAGGATCCCCATTTGATGAATTCCCTGTTCCTCAGGACGTCACCCCACCTGAAAGGTGTTGGTTTACACACCTGCTAGGAGCTGGAATACAGGCTGTGGGCTTCATTTCCAGCCAGCATGGGAGGGTCACACAGAACTGAACTCTGCCAATAACTGGATGAACAAGGAAATGAGCCCACCCCTAGAACTTCTGGAAAGAAATGCAGCCTTGCCAACACCTTGATTTTAACTCAGTGAGTCTGCAGATATGACTTGTAGAACTATAAGATAACACATTTGTGTGTGTATTTGGCTCGAGGCATGCGGGATCTTAGTTCCCCAACCAGGGAACGAAAGCCATGTCCCTCCCAGGGAAAGTGTCTGGAACGCACACTTACCTCTTCAGATGTCCCTTGGTTCTCCTCGTGCATTCCCCCAGGGCAGTTTCGCATGAGGACCCATCACCATCGGTGCTATAAGATCTCTGATGGTGAGAAACAGCCTGGCAACCCAGACCTTGGACCCGTGGCAAGCATCAAGGGTTAACTGGCTTTGCACGAAGCAAGCCTGGCTCAACCCTGAGAATCTCTTTTTCACATTTGCTGCTTATTCATAACCCAAGCCCATCTGCTGCGCAAGGAACGATCAGCCGCTCCTGTTTCAGATGTCAACCGCCCCAGCTGTTTCTCTCTCCCTGTAAACACGAAGGGGAAAGCAATTACCACAGTATTAATATCCTGGCCTGATTATCTCTATGTAGTGAGCTGAGGACTGATGAAACCCCCTCGGGGCCCACCGACACATCAGCCCCACACGGTGCTCACCTCTGTGGTGCAGCCCACAGGTTCCCAGGCAGGCCCAGGGGAACCTCAGAGCTTCAGCTGTGACCCTGGCCACCGGGAAATGCCAAGGTGAACATGGTGTGTAAGGGAAAAATGAGAAGTCACTTGGGTCCCGCAGGGCTTTGAGAGCGAAGTCTACATTAAAGTTAGATCATGAGGCTTAAAGATGCCCCATGTAGCTCAGGATGACTCTTAGATCTGCCTCGATAGAGACTCTAAGAGACATCATTTCTTCCATCAGCATTCTTTGGGTTAAAGTAAATGTCAAACAAAAGCTATCATTGAGAATATGTTCCCCTCTCTGGTTTTTCACTACCATCCTGAGACAGCAAGAGCTGGAATGATCTGACTCATCAAGAAAACTTTCTTCTTTTTTTCCTAAATTTCTATTAGGCATCAGCACATGCTCCCTCAGTTGTAAGGAGGCACCAAAGCACCTCATCTGAGGTCCTCTGAGATACAAAATTTAATGTGAAACATTTCCTGCCCTCCTCAGACTTCATGTTGCCTGATCCTGGGGGAAGCACTTTAAAAAAGAGATTGAGTCAGAATCGGTCTGCCTGGCTTCATTTCTTGGCTCTGTCACTTTCAATGCACGTGATCTCAAGGTCCATGACTTGTTTGTGCCTCAGTTCCTCATTTACAAAAGGAGGACAGCACCTATGAGAGAATTAAAGGAGCTGATGGGCATGACGTGTTTAAAACAGGCCTTGGCCATGCTAAGTGAAATATTGATGTTGCTATTCTTCTACTCCTCTACCTGAAAGGGATTTCATGAGATGAGGTCTGGGTAGAATACCGCGGAAGGAAAGCCCCCAAGATTTATAGGTATGCTATGCCTCGGACACGGGAATTCAAGAGTTGGAGAGAGAGGCCACAGAAAGCTCAAGGAAAAAGTAATGAAAGAATAAGAGTTCTCAATGTGTTCCAAGTTAATAAAGTCACCCAGGGGACAGAGGGTGGTGCACATGATGGCAGGAAAGGGGTTAGATTGAGCAGGGGAGTTACATTTGAAACAGATTAGAAAAGGCCCTGAAAGATAAACTGAGGCATAGAGAGTAAGACAAAATATCAATAACCTTAGATAGGCAGATGACACCACCCTTATGGCAGAGAGCGAAGAGCTAAAGAGCCTTCTTGATGAAAGTAAAACAGGAGAGTGAAAAAGCTGGCTTAAAAGTCAACATTAAGAAAACTAAGATCATGGCATCCAGCCCCATCACTTCATGGCAAATAGATGGGGAAACAATAGAAACAGTGTCAGACTTTATTGTTTTGGGCTCCAAAATCACTGCAGATGGTGACTATAGCCATGAAAAGATACTTGCTCCTTGGAAGAAAAGCTATGACCAACTTAGGCAGCATATTAAAAATCAGAGACATTACTTTGCCAACAAAGATCTTTCTAGTCAAAGCAATAGTTTAAAACAAACAAACAAACAAAAAAAGGCAATGAGTTTTCCAGTAGTTATGTATGGACATGAGAGTTGGATTATAAAGACAGCTGAGCACTGAAGAAATGATGCTTTTGAACTGTGGTGTTGGAGAAGATACTTGAGAGTCCTTTAGACAGCAAGGAGATCAAACCAGTCAGTCTTGAAGGAAATCAGTTCTAAATATTCATTGGAAGGACTGAAGTGGAAGCTGAAACTCTAATACTTTGGCTACCTGATGAACTGATTCCTTGGAAAAGACCATGATGCTGGGAAAGACTGAAGGCAGGAGGAGAAGGGGAAGACAAAGGATGAGATGGTTGGATGGCATCACCAACTCAATGGACATGAGTTTGAGTAAGCTCCAGGAATTGGTCATTGACAGGGAAGCCTGGCATGCTGCAGTCCATGGGATCACAAAGAGTCAACACAACTGAGTGACTGAACTGAACTGAACTGATAAACCGAGGATTGAGGATGTGTTTCTATAAGGATGGGAAGCCTTGGTACGTTTCTAAAAAAAATAACCTAAATACCTTCATTTTTTTTTAGTTTAAATTTTTATTTTTTAGTTTGTTTTGCTTTACAATACTGTATTCATTTTGCTATACATTGAAAAACCATAGGAGCAGGCAGTTTGGAAGATTGAAATAGCAAAAAGCATAGGGAGACTCCTGTCAGTAAGTCGAGGCAAAGTTCTGACCCATGGCAACAGAGTGCAGATGAGTGAATTGGGCCATTATAAGAGGGCTGCAGGGGTCAGCGAGAAGTTCATGGGGAAGTAGAAGTGAGGCTCAGGGTCCAGGCACATGGGAGGAGGGAGACCCCTCTGCTTGCTTAGGGGACACAGGAAGATGAGGAGCAGTCGGACTTCCCTGGGAGGTGACCTGGTTCAGGCTCCCTTTGAGGGAGCTAAAAGGCAGGGAGCAGAGCCTTTCCTTTAACTGTACTTGAACAAGCCATGTCTCCCACCAGCAACAGGGATGAGCCTGGAGATTCCATTCACCTACCATAATGGGAATACCAGACCACCTGACCTGCCTCCTGAGAAACAGGTATGCAGGTCAAGAAGAAACAGCTAGAACCAGGCATGAAACAATGGACTGGTTCCAAATTGGGAAAGGAGTACGTCAAGGTTGTATATGTTCACCCTGCTAATTTAACTTATATGCAGGGTACATCATAGCAAATGTCAGGTTGGATGAAGCACAAGTTGGAATCAAGATTGCTGGGAGAAATATCAATAACCTCAGATATCCAGATAACACCACCCTTATGGCAGAAAGTGAAGAGGAACAAAAGAGCCTCTTGATGAAGGTGAAAGAGGAGAGTTAAAAAGTTGGCTTAAAACTTAACATTCAAGAAACGAAAATCATGGCATCTGGTTCCATCACTTCATGGCAAATAGATGGGGAAACAATGGAAACAGTGACAGACTTTATTCCTTGGGCTCCAAAATCACTGCAGATGGTGACTGCAGCCATGAAATTAAAAGACGCTTGCTCCTTAGAAGAAAAGTTATGACCAACCTAGACAGCATATAAAAAAAGCAGAGACATTACTTTGCCAACAAAGGTCCATCTGGTTAAAGCTTTGGCTTTTCCAGTAGTCATGTATGGATGTGCAAGTTGGACTATAAAGACAGCTGAGCACCAAAGAATTGACGCTTTTGAACTGTGGTTTTGGAGAAGACTCTTGAGAGTCCCTTGGGCTGCAACGAGATCCAACCAGTCCATCCTAAAGGAAATCTGTCCTCATTATTCATTGGCAGGACTGATGCTGAAGCTGAAGCTCCAATACTTTGGCCACTTGATGCGAAGAATTGACTCACTGGAAAAGACCCTGATGCTGGGAAAGATTGAAGGCAGGAGGAGAAATGGATGACCAAGGATGAGATGGTTGGATAGCATCACCAACTCGATGGACATGAGTTTGAACAAGCTCCTGGAGATGGTGAAGGACAGGGAAGCCTGGCATGCTGCAGTCCTTGGGTTTACAAAGTTTCAGACATGACTGAGCAATTGAACAACAACCACAGAGCCAATCAAACCCTGCCTCCTGGAAGGAGGGGATCTCTAGAGGGAGGGGATCCCAGGAGGCACTTTGTGGGCCAGAAGTTTGCTCAGCTTATTCTATCTCACTGTAAATGTCCTGCATTTTATAATGGAAAGTCTTATTTCATGAAGCAGATAATTATGGTATATGTGCACATGTGTATACATGTGTGCATGTGTGCCTGGGCCCATACATGACATGCATGAGCTAGAATATGTGTGTACATATGGGCATCAGCACATATGCATGTAGTTGTGCCTTTAAGTTTGGGGAGACAGTGGACCAGTAAGAAGAGTCAAATTTGCAAGATAAGGTGTCTCAGAATTCTAACTCTGACCGCAAACACCCTTCACCCATCCTGCTACTCTGAAATCTCTTTCATGGTGACCTGACTCTTCCTAGAAAGAAAACTGAACCATACACACCACACTGGGAAAAGTCAATGGATGGACTTGCCCCTCAGTTAGACAGTTCTGTGACCTTGTGCAGGTTATATACTGGGCTTCCTCACTTGTCAGTAAGGATAATTGGAAGGATTGAAGAAGTATTGTAAGGATTAAATAATACAAGACAGCAAAGCCTCCCATCTACTGAGTGCAAAGTCAACTGTCACTGTGGCATAATGCTGACAAACTGATACTACTCACAGTCAGGGGTGGAGTCAGACCTGGCACCTTCCTAGCCTAGTCTGTGTTGTATGCTGATGTAGCCTTGGAGTCCCAGCTCCCCAGTATGTGACCTGTACCCCTCTGTGCCTGAGCTTCCCTTCATGCAAAACGAAGACGGATGCTGATCATGCATTTTCTGAACTGAGTTACTGTTCAGATGAAACGAGCTGGTATGTATAAAGTGGTGATAATCGTGCCTGGCATCTGATAGGTACCATGTCAGTTTAGCTGGTGATACTTCCACAGCAGAGGAAAAGGCAGAGACAAGGGAGGGAGTCCATCTCTGGTCCTGTCACTGAAGACCCGCTTTTCTGATGACCAGGCCTGAGAACACAGCAGGACCACAGCTATCCCTGGAACTGGCAAGCTACGACTATAGGTTTGGTAAGCTGCCCTTCTAGTGTCATTTCCAAACCTGAACTAAGAACAACTTCCATAGTACTGTGCCAGAAAATCCTAGGCTATCTCAATGTGATGACTTTAAGGAGGTGGCACTTGTTTGTATATGTGTGTGTTAGTCACTTAGTCATGTCTGACGCTTTGCGACCTCATGGACTATAGCCTGCCAGACTCCTCTGTCCGTGGGATTTCCCAGGCAAGAATACTGGAGTGGGTTGCCATTTCCCTCTCCAAAGGATCTTCCAGACTCAGGGCTCTAACATGGGTCTCCTGCCTTGGAGGTGGGTTCTTTACCATCTGAGCTACCAGGGAAGCCCTCTTACTCAAATATCTTTATTAAATACTACATCCCTACCCAGCCACCACTTGTTGAAGGGTTAAGAACAAGCTGAGAAAATGAGGAGAGACCCATGAAGCTAGTCCCAGGCCTAAGAGTCACTGCCTGCCTGTGAACAAGGGATGTCCCATTCTGAGAAATCCCAGTGCACATCAATCAAAACCTACTAAGCCCGTAAAAAATAGAGCATAGATTTCTGGGAAAGGAGTGAAGAGAATCAGTCATTGGAATTATCAAAGGATCCTTTGCTTCAGGGGGAAAAGAAACCACAAAGAAAAAGAAAAAAAATGCTAAAAAAAAAATTAAAAGGATTCTCCACATGGTCTGTTTAAATGGCATCCTTTCTTGGTGAATTTCAACCCTGCTTCAATTTGCAAATATTGAATTTATCTAACTCTGAGTAAACCATATGTTCCTGAGGAGAATTAAAAATGTGTAAAGTGAGGTAACCCTGTAGGAATGATATTTGGGAGAAATTAAAACAAACCAGAGCAAAGGAGTGCTTTCCTTTATGAAAAAATCCAGTTATTTCACTCAGAGTGTGTGAGCTTAGACATCAGCTGAAAAACAGCTGCTTCTCAGAGGAGGATGAGCCAAAAGAATGAGGTTGGGAGGAAGTTGAGATGAGAGCTGTTTAGTTCTTTAATGCTCCTGTGTGTGGATAAAAGGGTGAGAAGGAGGGGACCGTCCTTGGCCTGAGCAGTGGCTCCAGCAGTTCTAGAAGCTTCTGCCTCCCTGAATATGACCTACCCACACGGCGGCTGGAGTGGAGGACCAGGGTCACACACATGGTGCAGTGATACAGAGGGGCCAGCGGGCCAGGCACCTGTGAAGCTGCAGCCATAATACATTCTTCAGAAGCTGCTTTTTGACTTAATACAGCACAATTTTCCATCCCATATGTGCAAAGCATTTCATCCATGAGTGTCTTCTTGGCTTCTTTGAGCTTCCTTTCCTTCCAGTAAAAAAAAAAAAAATCAGAAAATAAAAACTCCAACTCCAACTCATCACACACAAATATTTTACTTCTGACATCCAGTCCATTTTCTTCTCAGCAACTGGCATATGTTAGCCTGTTGAGGTTCGACTGCCCTCCTCTGCTTTTGATTAATGCAAGTTCCCTCTTTCCTGGGTTTGAACCCAATCACATTATACAGAGTACTTTGCTAAGTGTTTTGAGGCGTAACAGGGGATCATGAACAGCTGTCTTAAAGGAGCTTACATTTTAATTTAATGTAATTTAACTTTAATTTAATTTCCATGTAACTGCCTGTCTGATTTTCTCAATTTCTACTGTAGATTACCCATTCCAAAAAAAAAAAAAAACCCAAATACTTCTAGAAACTTGCAAACTGACACTTTAGCTCTTGTGAAGTTGATGTGGGGAATACATGTGTCTGTGTGCACACACAAACACACACACAAAGATACTAAGACATTCAAAATAGCCTCAGATTTTACGTTGTAATCACAAAATTTTTGACTGGGAAATGCTGAGCAGCACTTTCCTTGAAATAGTACTTTGCAGTTAACTGAGTGAAAGAATAGGTTGTATCTTTTTTTTTTTCTAATACTCCCTTCTCCTATTTCTCTGAACACACACCAAGCAAACCCCTGATCTCTGTTTTCTGTACCTATGAGCTTGACTTTTGTGTGTGTGCATTTTTTGTGTCTATGTTTTTTAAGGTTTGCTTGTTTTATTTTTTTTTTAAGATTCCAGAAACAACAGAAATCGAATGGTATTTGTCTTTCTCTGTCTGACTTATTTCACTTAGCATAATGTACACCAAGTCCATCCATATTATCACAAATGGCAAGATTTTTTCTTTTTTATGGCTGAATAATATTCTATTGCATATGTATGTGTATACATATATATATTACCATGGACAGTGACTGCAGCCCAGAAATTATAAGATGTTTGCTCCTTTGAAGGAAAGCTATGACAAATCTAGACTGCATATCAAAAAGCAGAGACATCACTTTGCCAACAAAAGTCCATATAATCAAAGCTATAGTTTTCCCAGTAGTCATATACAGATGTGTGAGTTGGACCATAAAGAAGGCTGGGTGATAAAGAATTGGTGCTTTCAAATTGTGGTGCTAGAGAAGACTCCTGGGGCTTCCCAAGTGGCACTACTGGTAAAGAACCCACCTGCCAAAGCAGGAGACATAAGAGACATAAGTTCTACCCCTGGGTTGGGAAGATCCCCTGGAAGAGGGCAGGGCAACCTACCCCAGTATTCTTGCCTGGAAAATCCCCATGGATGGAGGAACCTGGAAGGCTACAGTCCATGGGGTTGAAAAGTATCAGAAAGTCCAACTGAAGCAACTTAGCAAGCACGCACGGAGAAGCGTGCAGCAGAGAACTGAGATGGTTAGATAGCATCACTGACTCAATGGACGTGAATTTGAGCAAACTCTGAAAGATGGGCTTCCCTGGTGGCTCAGATGGTAACATGTCTGCCTACAATGCAGGAGACCTGGGTCTGGTCCCTGGGTTGGGAAGATTTTCAGGAGAAGGAAATGGCAACTCACTCCAGTACTCTTGCCTGGAAAATTCCATGGACAGAGGAGCCTGGTAGGCTACAGTCCAAGGGATTGCAAAGAGTCGAACACAGCTGAGCCACTTCACTTACTGGGAGATAGTGGAAGACAGAGGTGCCTGGCATGCTGCAGTCCAGGGGCTCCAAGAGAGTGGGAGACAACTTAATGACTGAACAACAACAATATATGTGTATGTGTATACATACACACACACACACCATATTCTGTTTATCCATTCATTCACCAGTGGATACTTAGGTTGTTTCTATACCTTAGCTATTGTAAATAATGCTGCAATAAACAAGGGAGTGTATATTACCATTTCAACGTAGTGTTTTCATTTTCTTTGGATAAATACCCAAAAGTGGAATTGCTAGACCATATAGTAGACCTATTTTCAATTTTTGGAGGCACCTGCATACTGTTTTTGATAATGATTGTCTTGTTTTACATTCTCACCAACAGTACATAATGGTTTCCTTTTCTCTACATCCTAACCATTAGTTAATTCTTCTCTTTTTTATAATACCCATTCTAGACAGTACAAGGTAGCATTTCATTGTGATTTTTGTTGAGCATCTTTTCATGTACCTGTTAGCCTTATGCATATCTTCTTTGGAGAAAATATCTATTCACATCTTCTATTTTTTATTGGATTTTTAAAAATCTTTTTGCTACTGAGTTGTACGAATTCTTTGTATATTAGATATTAGCCCCTTAACATACAAATGATTTGAAAACATTTTTTGCCCACTCATTATGCTGCATTTTCATTTTGTTGATGGTTACCTTTGCTGTGCAGAAGCTTTTTAGTATGATGTGGCCCACTTATTTATTTTTGCTTTTGTTGCTTTCACTTCTGGTATCATATTAAAAAAAAAATCATTGCCAAGACTTATGTCAGGGTGCTTATTGCCTCTTTTTTTTCCCCTAGGATTTCTATGATTTTAAGTCTTATATTCAAGTCTTTAATACATTTTGAGTTAATTTTGGAGTATGGTGTAAGATAGCGGTCCCATTTTAATTTTTTTGCATGTGACTGTCCAGTTTCTCAAAGACCCTTTATCGAAAAGAATTTCTTTTTCCAGTTATATACTTGGCTCCTCTGCTGTAAATTCATTGGCCATATACTCATGGGTTTATTTCTGGGCTCTTGTTCTGTTCCATTGATCTATGTGTCTACTGTTGTGGCATCTATGCTAATACCAGTCTATGTTGTAATCATGCTTTACTTTCAACAATAACAACATTTTTTGGAATCTAAAATGAAAGAGCCTTTGACTTAAAGACCATATGTAGCCCAGATGTAACTGACCATGGCAGAGACAGTTTCCAAAGGGAGAGATACTGGAGGCAGGGAGAGCAGCAAAGGACACTTGCAACTGTGCAAGGGTGAAATGACAATGAGCTAAACAACATGATTGTGGGAAGGAAATGGAGTCAAGATATATTCAAAGGCAAATTTGTGGGACTTGGTAGTTCCCTGGACTGGAAAGAGTAAGGACAATTTTGAGTCTCCATTCACTCTCTTTTATCTGACAGGATTGTTAGGAAGATGGTATTGATATTCACGGAGATACAGAACTCATGAACTGGAACAGGTATGATGTGGAAATAGAATGAAAGAAATGTGGGACAAATGACATTTGAGATTACTTTGAGAATGCCAAGTATACAGATCCAGCTTGTCCTGGTATATGTAGAGGAGTCTGAAATTGAAGGAAGGAATCATTGCTGGAAAGCAAAAGAAGGACCAGTCAGAGAGGTGGCTAAAGTCATGCCAGTCAATTTCAGAGCGCGGAAGAAGGGAGGGTGAGTGGATGACGATGTAGACCAGGGTGGGTGTCCTATAAAGACAGGGATTGGGACACAGCCACTAGATTTGCCAAGAAGGTGGCTCTCACCAGGTAGGTGCAGCAACCCTTTGGGGAAGGGGACAGCAGAGGAGGGCTTGGGGGTTGGTAGAAGGCTGTTAAGCAAATGGCAGTGACTGTAGCCACACAGATTGTCACAGTAATCTTGGTATTTGTCCTGCAACTGCATGGCCTTCAGTTACAAGTGGCTTGGAAAAGCCTGGGAGGTTGTGTAGGGACAAATCCATATGAATTCCTCGAAAGTACGCAGAGTACAGAGCATCATCCTAGTCTCTGGCCTCATCCTAAGTCTCAGCCCAAGCCGAACGTACATGGCCAGATATGTGTGCTGCCCTGAGAACATGAAAGAACTCAGATTCTTTTCAACATAAAAAGGTGAGAACTTTAAAGATCGATACACATTAATGATCCTACAAACATCAATGCATTTACAAACCTTTCTCACCACCATTCCTGCCTATTGGGTAGCAGGTGGGTAGATAACTAATGCCAGCATTTTCAGCTGACAGATCATGTAACTGAATGGTCAGATATCTGTTATTTACAGTTAAGAGGCATCACAAGTGATGTTCAGAGATGGCAGAACTCCAGAGCCTCATCTGTGTGCAAGGGACTCGTCAGGGATTCAACTCGGTTTCTCTACCAAACTCAGTCACTCTGGATCCTTGAATCCTTTTAAAATGTAGACTAAACAGTTCTAACATATGACAGAATCATACAGCAACTCTGTATTTAAAAGCCTCTCTCTGAATAGGCTGACCTTTATATTCAGAGAGTATATGGTTAGTTCTTCCTGTAGCAGTGGTGATGCCTCTGTGTTGATATACCCACGTGCACTGGCCGGTTCCCTGGACACATGACAGACACTGAGAAAATGTGTCTAGTGGTTCATGGAAGGTGTGCATTTGTGAATCCCTGGCTAGGGTGAGGGATAGATCTACAAGGCTGTAGATCAATACTTCAGACTTTCTCTGTAACCCCAGATTCCCTCTCCATACCCTGGTCAGGATGACAGCTTCTGATTAATTCTCCTCCCACCTGAAACCACACCTGTGTAAGTCTCCTCCACCGATGACTAGAAGAAAGAAGAAAGGGAAGTCATGTCCGACTCTTTGTGATCCCATGGACCGTAGCCTGCCAGGCTCCTCCATCCATGGGATTTTCCAAGCAAGAATACTGGAATGGGGTGCCATTTCCTTCTCCAGGGGATATTCCCAACCCATGGATCAAACCCGGGTCTCCTGCACTGTAGGCAGACTCTTTACCATCTGAGCCACCAGGGAAGCTCACCAATGACTTAGCAGTACTCACCAATTTCTGCCCCTCAACTGGCTTAAGCATCTCCCGTTCCCCATTTCTGACCCCATGGAGTGGCCAATGGAGGAGCTCTGAGGAGTCTGGGACTGAGCATTAGCTGGCCTCTCTGATATCCCTGACAGGAAAACACACCCTTTTAGCCACAAGTTCTCAGGCAACTTTCAGGAAAGACAAACGTTTGCTTGGGACTCAGAATGGCTCTCCTGACTGAAAGGAGGTACAAAGAAGAGAAAATTCAAATCATTCTTCCCCTCAAATTACCTTTTACTGTACAGTGTTTGCTGACCTTTGGGTTTTTTAATTACCATCTCCTGACCCATTCAACTTCCAGAGGAAAAAAATTCAGAGATGTTCTAGAATTGAGCAAGAGTAAGACACATAGCAAGAAGACAATGTCCTTCATTTATGAGTCTTCATTTATGAAACTTTCTTCATTTATGAAACCAGTTTCCTCACCCTTCCAATGACTGGCATCACTGATTCTTGAATGGAACTGCTTGATTTATTAAACACCTACTGTGTACCGGGCATTACATTTAGTGCTTTATATGCAGCATTCCACTTTATCCTCCTAAAATCCTCCTGGTAGATGTTACCCAGCGAGTTAGTGAGGACAGGTTCTAGGGCAGGATTTCTCAACCTCAACACTGTTGACATTTAGAGCTGGGTAATTCTGGGTTGGTGGGGGGTGGGGTGTCCTGCACATTGTAGGATGTTAGGCAATATCCCTTACTCAACCCTGTAAATACCAGTAACAACCCTCCCCTGTCCCATCATGACAAACAAAAATGTCTCTAGACGTTGTCCAAGGTCCCCTGGGGAGTAAATTTACCACTGGTGGAGAATCACTGCTCTAGAGTTTCGGGAAAAGCACAGTGAATTCTAGATCCAACTCTTACAATTGCTATGGCTGTGTGCTAGTTTCCTCATGGGCAAATGTACCCATCACATCATGTGTCTTAAAATTTACTGCAGTAATTTCTGTGTCATGCTTAGAACAGTGACTGCCCCATAGGAAGTTTCAATACACCTTAACTTCTTTAATAACTAGAAGTTTTACCTTACTTGTATCTATTTTTTTTAATAGATTAAGAAACCGAGACCCTGAGAAGTTAAATAACTGGTCACACTCTCAGCTGAGGTGTGGCTGAGCCAGGTTCAAATTCAGACCATCTGCCATCAGAGTCACATGCCCGCAACTCAGCTCTCCTGAGAGGAGAGTTCAGAGTCTGCCAGTTTGTGAACTGTTTAGCCAATGACATGGGGGCTGAGGTCCTAGTGGGACACAAGCCCTGGAGCCTGGTGACTCTGACAGCAGCTGGGGCGGCCACAGCCATTCCCTGGCATTTGACATTGTTTGTCGGCATCACAAGTGGTCACTATCAAGGATTACTATTTGCTTATCGGTGAGTCACAATATGCCAGATTCATCAGAGCCAGATGTCACAGCTGACCCAAAGTAGGCCCTCAGACGGATCCCACGAATTTCTTGTGCCAGGCCTAGATCCATTCATAAAACAACTCCCTCCACTCCCCAAATTCAAGTCTTGAGAAAAAAAAAAAATCAAAGTTGCATGTGTATTTCTGAGACAAGTTGCAATTGATTTCTAAAACTCACCCCCACCTTACCCCTGACCCTGCAAGTGTCTTATACTTTTAATTCTGGGTTAATTATTCCACAGTTCATAGAAGACAGAGACACATGGTATCCATCATTCAAGCACCGAAAAGGAAAGAGGGATTCAAAGACATATGTAGGCGAGCATAGGATAATATTATTCTTGCTGTTGTAAATGTTAAAGTGACAGAAATAGTTTGTGACCAGAATCAGACAGTTGTGTCACTAACCCTGACCCGGCTTTTCCTTTCCTTTTCTTTTTTTTTTAAAGTTTGGTTGGAACTACTTTCTTAGCAGCACAGCTGAAAAACCCTTAAAAACTCACGCACACATGCACACCAGTCTCAGGGGTTCGAGGTGTCTGGAGTAAGGATTAGAGAGGTTCAAGTCGGCTCCCCCAGTTAAAATCACAGCTGCACCAAAGATGGTACAGAATATCAGCCCAGGGCTCAGCGAGCTCGTCCGGTTCTCAGGAATGAGAAAATGCAGCTGCGCTGGATCAGACAGAAGATGCAGGGTCAGGCTTCCTTCTCTCTTCACCACGCCATCCAGAAAAGAGAAGTCAGGGAGATGCCCACCACACCAGGCAGCGTCTTAGCAGCATTGGTCGAAATAGGATGTCTGTCATTCGTGAGCAATCAGAAGATGGGGATGCATTTAAGAAGACAAAATTTGCACAAAAAATCAACCCAGCAGTTAGCATTTCTCACTTTTCTTTTTCACTTTTTGTTTTCCTCCAGGGGATGAAATTTAATCTCTCTTTTAGCAAACTGGAGTTGACTCCCTCACTTCCTCTGGCTTTTTCTCCCCAGGGCGCTCTCAGTGTCTATTGATACGCTCAGCTGATTAGGAAGCCTGTGCCTTGTCACCAAGGCCTGTTGTCACCAAGGAAATGTGTCGGGGCAGGTGCTTTCTACCCATCACCCCCCGCCCCAACTCCAGCCCTGCTGACCTGCTAATCTTCAGGTTCAGCACTTGTCAGGTGCTGACAGCAAAGGAATCCCTTCACGGAATGCACCCACCCCACGGTGTCCGAGCGTGTGTGTGTGTGTGTGTGTGTGTGTGTGCTTGTGCCTGTGTGTCTCACTCTCCTGCAAGATTCCGCTGTTTCCCGTGGGTCCTGCTAGGGCAGGAGGTGAAGTGACGTGGCTTTGTGCAGTAGCTGTTCTATGAAACTCCGGCCAAAGGCTAAGCTTGTCCCTCTTCCGAGGATGTCCCCCCCCCGCCCCCGACATCCCCCTCTGCCCCAGGAGACACTTCTAGTGAGACAACACAAGCATCTCTCACCAGCTGCACCCCCACCCCTCCACTAGATGACCTACGATACTGGCAAGCACAGAGTCATGCTTTAATTTCACTCACATCCGGTTAGGCACAAAGATATTTTTTAAGGCTACTTGGT
The DNA here is from genome assembly GCA_006410615.1 of Neotragus moschatus. Lineage (NCBI taxonomy): Eukaryota > Metazoa > Chordata > Mammalia > Artiodactyla > Bovidae > Neotragus > Neotragus moschatus. The sequence continues at coordinate 402,669 of SJYA01000579.1, read as the reverse complement.
GGGGGGTAAGAATGCATCATGGGGGTCACTCCAAAGCCATTCCAAATCAGTCTTGCAGGCCAATCCCACAGAGGGCCAGAAGGAGGAAATGACTCACTCTCTGAGCCCATGGCTCACTGTAAGCCCTTAGACTCCCTCCCGGCACAGACATCCAGGGGCCATTGCTGAGGTTCGGCTGCTACTTGAAGTCAAATCCTGCCTCTAGCTGCGTCGTGCCCACCACCTGGCACAGGAAGGTCCTACTCTGGGCCATTCTTGGACTGTATGACCAGTGGACAGAAATAGCTTCCCCAGCCACTCATGTTCCTGATAACCCTTAGAATGTCTGTTGTTGAAATAAGATAGATTTAGTATTAGTAAATCTATAGCAAATGAAAAGCATGTATTTTCCCCAACTCATAATGCTTCAGGTCTATTGTTTTCAAGTAAATGGGCAGATTAAGTTGAAATTGTATAGATGTAACATTAGCCTTCACTGGCCAGAACTAAGATGTCTTTACTCCTCTCTCCAACAATCTGTCCATTCATTTGAAGATACGCTACGTGCAGGATCTGGGGGACAAGGTGAGACCCAGGGCACAGACATGAAGACAGTCCCCGTCGCTGATGGGTGGTAGAGAGAGATGGGCAAGCAAACATGCACAGATATGTTGGCACCACGATCTGCGTCTTCTGAAACACAGGGCAGGGACATAGTGCAGATGGTCAGTGCCACCTGCAGGCGTCAGGGAGGTTCCCAAGATTGGATGAGCAGGTATTTCTGGACACCTGTGTGAGCAAAGGCAAAGAAGGCAGCAGGAGCCCTTGGAGCTGTCTTGTGCCTCTGCCTTTACTCCTGGGTTTTTTTCTGCCTAGAATCCCTGAACCCAGCATTAAGGAAACTTCTGGCCCAGAGTAGGCAGCTACCACAGGCCCACTGAGGAAGTTATGAATAAATTAATGCAAATGAGTAGTTAAAGGAAAGAAGCTGGTGAAGATGCAGTAAATCAAAGAAAGTGGCGGCAACTAAAGATAAGCCCAGTGAACATCTGGTGTGTAAATAGCTGTCCCTGGAGTCCTTGTCTTTGATGAGCGTCATCAAGCAGTCCAGAAGTTTCCTAGTTGGGTTTAGATGGCAAAAGACTCAGTCCTGCACAGCAGAGTGCTTGATGGGCACTCAAACTGAACCTATTTGCCATTTATCTTTGTGGACTATTTATACGGGAAACTTGACAGTGGGGACTTCCCTGGTGATCCAGTGGTTAAGAATCTGCCTTCCAGTGCAGGGGATGTAGGTTCCATCCCTCGTCCAGGAAGATCCCACATGCCATGGGGCATCTAAGCACATGAACCAAAACTACTGAGCCCATACACCCTAGAGCTTGTGCTTTGAAACAAGAGAAACCACCCCAATGAGAAATCCACATATGCTTCACTCTCTTAACCACAAGAGAAAGCCTGCACACAGCAACAAAGACCGAGTGCTGTCAAGAATGAATAAATACATTAACTAACTTAAAAAGCTATTAAAAAAATCAGAGACTTGAGAGTGAAGAGTAAAATAAATAAATAAATATTAGAGATGAGAATATTTTCTCCATACAGCATCTTTGAATGTACCTGGAGAAAGAATATGAGATAGAATGTCTCCATGCCGGTCACATCTCGTATATGATGGCAGAAATAAGAGACGTAGTTCTAGAATGACTATCCTTTTTTTCAGTGTGCGTTCGTTCCCCCATTGAACAAATGATTTGGATTGTCTGTAGGTGTTTAGGCTCTCTGAGAGTGAAGAGAGACTGGTGGAGTTGTGAGGATGAAGGACGACAGGAATGCAGAGGGAAGGGTGTAAGCCTTCTGACATGAGCATGGAAGACAGCTCCAGAGGCCGTCAAACTGAGCCGCGCTTGAACACATGGGATACGTTTGCACAGGAAGGAATTGAGAGAGAAATGACAGAGGAAAAAGCAACCTGGCAAAAAAGGGCTAGAAATAAAAATGTGAAGGGAGGGGTATTACAAGGAAGATTTTAGAGTGTCCAGAATATGCTCTATGCTGAGTGCATTCTGGGCATTTATTCACTGAATGGTCTCTTAATCACACGTGGTGTCAAACAGGAGAAGACTCAGCAGACAGTATGCTCCTATCTTTATACTTTAAGACCTTAAGGAAAAATAAACGACATTTTCAGGAAACAGAAGTTATGAGAGTCATGGCCCAACAGAGTTTCCTCATTACACATCTATTTGGTCCTAGGTAAAAAGCCTGAACCACTGGTTCAACACAAGTCTGTCCTTCCACCCCTGGACAGGAAGAGTATAGACCAGACTGCCCAACCTCAAAGGACTGTTGTGATTAATAGAGTAAAATATATGAAAAAATTAAGTGCAAAACCTAGGAGCCCAATCTGTACTCAGAGCACAGGAATTGTGAATTGTGGAGAGTAAGAATACATGGAAGAACTGTACAAAAAAGATCTTCACGACTCAGATAATCATGATGATGTGATCACTAATCTAGAGCCAGACACCTTGGAATGTGAAGTGAAGTGAGGCTTAGAAAGCATCACTATGAACAAAGCTAGTGGAGGTGATGGAGTTCCAGTTGAGCTATTCCAAATCCTGAAAGATGATGCTGTCAAAGTGCTGCACTCAATATGTCAGCAAATTTGGAAAACTCAGCAGTGGCCACAGGACTGGAAAAGGTCAGTTTTCATTCCAATTCCAAAGAAAGGCAATGCCAAAGAATGCTCAAACTACCGCACAATTGCACTCATCTCACAAGCTAGTAAAGTAATGCTCAAAATTCTCCAAGCCAGGCTTCAGCAGTACGTGAACCATGAACTTCCAGATGTTCAAGCTGGTTTTAGAAAAGGCAGAGGAAACAGAGATCAATTGCCAACATCCGTTGGATCATGGAAAAAGCAAGAGTTCCAGAAAAACATCTACCTCTGCTTTACTGACTATGCCAAAGCCTTTGACTGTGTGGATCACAATAAACTGTGGAAAATTCTGAGAGAGATGGGAATACCAGACCACCTGACCTGCCTCTTGAGAAACCTGTATGCAGGTCAGGAAGCAACAGTTAAAACTGGGCATGGAACAACAGACTGGTTCCAAATAGGAAAAGGAGTACGTCAAGGCTGTATATTGTAACCCTGCTTATATAACTTATATGCAGAGTACATCATGAGAAANGACTGGTTCCAAATTGGGAAAGGAGTACATCAAGGCTGTATATTGTCACCCTGCTTATTTAACTTACATGCAGAGTACATCAAGAGAAACGTGGGGCTGAATGAAGCACAAGCTGGAATCAAGGTTGCCTGGAGAAATATCAATAACCTCAGATATGCAGATGACATGACACCACCCTTATGGCAGAAAGTGAAGACGACCTAAAAAGCCTCTTGATGAAGGTGGAAGAGGAGAGTGAAAAAGTTGGCTTAAAACTCAACATTCATGGCATCTGGTCCTATCATTTCATGGTAAATAGATGGGGAAACAATGGAAACAGTGACAGAATATTTGGGGGGGGGGTTCCAAAATCATNGATATGCAGATGACATGACACCACCCTTATGGCAGAAAGTGAAGACGACCTAAAAAGCCTCTTGATGAAGGTGGAAGAGGAGAGTGAAAAAGTTGGCTTAAAACTCAACATTCATGGCATCTGGTCCTATCATTTCATGGTAAATAGATGGGGAAACAATGGAAACAGTGACAGACTATTTGGGGGGGGGGTTCCAAAATCATTGCAGATGGTGACTGCAGCCATGAGATTAAAAGACACTTGCTCCTTGGAAGAAAAGCTATGACCAACCTAGACAGCATATTAAAAAGCAGAGACATTACTTTGCCAACAAAGGGCCATGTAGTCAAAGCTATGGTTTTTCCAATAGTCATGTATGGATGTGAGAGTTGGACTATAAAGAAAGCTGAGCACTGAAGAACTGATGCTTTGGAACTGTGGTGTTGGAGAAGACCCTTGAGAGTCCCTTGGACTGCAAGGAGATCCAACCAGTCCATCCTAAAGGAAATCAGTTCTAAATATTCATTGAAGCTGAAACTCCAATACTTTGGCCACCTGATGTGAAAAACTGAGTCATTGGAAAAGACCTTGATGCTGGGAAAGATTGAAGGCAGGAGGAGAAAGGGATGATAGAGGATGAGATGGTTGGATGGCATCACCGACTCCATGGACTTGAGTTTGAGTAAACTCCCGAAGTTGGCAATTTACAGGGAGGCCTGGCCTGCTGCAGTCCATGGCATCGCAAAGAGTTGAACACAACTGAGCGACTGAGCTGAACTATTTTTAACAGTACAGTTCAATAGTGTTAACTGTATTCACACTGTTATGCAACAGATGTCTAGAACTTTATCCATGACTGAAATTCTACATCCACCGAACATCTCACTGGTTCCTCCAGCCACCCATCCTCCCAACGCCCTAAGCCATGGCAAATACCATTTTCCTTTCTGTTTGTAAGTGTGTGACTGCTTTAGAGATCTTACCTAAGTATAAGCACTCAATGAACCTCAATGTTCATTCATGTTATTCATGTTCATTCATGTGACAAGATTTCCTTTTTTTAAAATTTCCTTCTTTTTTATATATATACCACATTTTCTTCTCCATTCATTAATCAATGGACACTTGGGTAGCTTACCCTTTTTAGCTATTGTGGATAATGCTGCTGTGAACATGGGCATAGAAATATCTCCTTGAGACTCTGCTTTCAATTATTCTGGGTATTTATCCAGAAGTAGAACTGCTAGATCATATGGTAATGTAAACCGCCATATTGTTTTCCACTGTACCTGAACCATTTTACACTTCTACCAACAGTGCTCAAGAGTTCCAAATTCTCCACATCCTTGCTGCTATCTCCTGGTTTGGGGAAAGTAATCATCCTAATAGGGGTGAGGTGTCTTGCTGTGGGTTTGATTTGTATTTCCCTGTGATGGTTGGCAACATTCAAAGAATTATCTCTTTTCAAAGATATGGAATTGACTGACATTCAGAAGAAAAAATAATCAAGCACCAAAAGGCAATGGTTGAAATACACTTAGAAAATAGTCAGAACCCTCATCTAAGACTGGTTTGCTCCTTCCATCCTATTCAGCCTTCTTCCTTCCTTGCAACTTTCCAGCCTCTCCATTTTCTATATAGTTTTTTTCTCCTTCACTTTAATTCTGTGCTTAAGAAAGGATTAAATATGAAGGTGGAAATGTTTATTATTTTTCCCCGAGTCATTTACATATAAAGTCATAACATCCTTATAGAAAAGATTTTTTATTTTCACTTGGTAAGAAGCTTTAAGCCACAACTCTGAAGCAGAGGTGCTCAAGGGCTGACACCCTCACAAGCCAGTTTGAAAGATGACTGACTCGCAGTTGGTCACTTATTTCACCTAGGGCTGACCATTTTATTTTATTTTATTCTGTTGACAGCTGTTTATTTGAAGAGTTCAGAAATTTTTACAATACATGAGCTATTTTTTAAAAATTACATGAGCTATTTACATACTCTCATGATAAATAACTGTGTCAATGAGAATGTTTTCCTCGGGTACAACCAGAACTAAACCTGGAAATAAACCAGGTGCTGCCGACACAAGACTTGTACCCCAACTTTCCTTTTTTGTTCATTCAGTTCAGTTCAGTGTCTCAGTCGTGTCCAACTCTGCGACCCCATGAATCACAGCACGCCAGGCCTCCCTGTCCATCACCAACTTCCAGAGTTCACTCAGACTCGCGTCCATCAAGTCCATGATGCCATCCAGCCATCTCATCCTCTGTCGTCCCCTTCTCCTCCTGCCCACAATCCCTCCCAGCATCACAGTCTTTTCCAATAAGTCAACTCTTCACATGAGGTGGCCAAAGTATTGGAGTTTCAGCTTCAGCATCAGTCCTTCCAAAGAAATCCTATGGCTGATCTTCAGTATGGACTGGTTGGATCTCCTTGCAGTCCAAGGGACTCTCAAGAGTCTTCTCCAACAACACACTTCAAAAGCATCAATTCTTCGGCGCTCAGCTTTCTTCACAGTCCAACTCTCACATCCATACCTGACCACTGGAAAAACCATAGCCTTGACTAGACGGACCTTTGTTGGCAAAGTAATGTCTCTGCTTCACAACATGCTGTCTAGGTTGGTCATAACTTTTCTTCCAAGGAGTAAGCGTCTTTTAATTTCATGGCTGCAGTCACCATCTGCAGTGATTCTGGAGCCCCCCAAAATAAATTATGTCACTGTTTCCACTGTTTCCCCATCTATTTCCCATGAAGTGATGGGACCAGATGCCATGATCTTCGTTTTCTGAATGTTGAGCTTTAAGCCAACTTTTTCACTCTCCTCTTTCACTTTCATCAAGAGGC
>SJYA01000579.1:315328-395974 GCA_006410615.1 Neotragus moschatus | reverse complement strand
CCTCTTCACTTTCTGCCATAAGGGTGGTGTCATCTGCATATCTGAGGTTACTGATATTTCTCCCAGCAATCTTGATTCCAGCCTGTGCTTCTTCCAGCCCAGCATTTCTCATGATGTATTCTGCATATAAGTTAAATAAGCAGGGTGACAATATACAGCCTTGATGTACTCCTTTTCCTATTTGGAACCAGTCTGTTGTTCCATGTCCACTTCTTTTTTTTTTTCCATGTCCACTTCTAACTGTTGCTTCCTGACCTGCATATAGGTTTCTCAAGAGGCAGGTCAGGTGGTCTGGTATTCCCACCTCTTTCAGAATTTTCCACAGTTTATTGTGATCCACACAGTCAAAGGCTTTGGCATAGTCAATAAAGCAGAATAGATGTTTTTCTGGAACTCTCTTGCTTTTTCCATGATCCAGCAGATGTTGGCAATTTGATCTCTGGTTCCTCTGCCTTTTCTCAAACCAGCTTGAGCATCTGGAAGTTCACAGTTCACGTATTGCTGAAGCCTGGCTTCGAGAATTTTGAGTTTGTTCATTATATCAGTTCAGTTCCTTTTAATTGTTACTTTTAGTTATGACCTCCAGGCTCTGGGGGCAGGGCTCACCCTGCAGGATCCTCAGGGCTTTCGCAGCAGCATCCTATTTTGCAGCCTGTCTCTTCTTTCCTTTCCCATTAAATTGCTGTCCTGCCACAGAAAGTTCAACTTGATAAACTAAAGGTGGGACTGGAAATGGGTAAATGTACCTTGGGGGATAAGCACCTCCTCTCATGTTGTAGTTATAGTTGGACTGCATCCAAGAATAAGGGTCAACAGGCTTATACATTGGTTTTTTTCCCAAGTTTCATGCACAGTGCATTTAGCTCTACAGTAGGGGTTATGCTTTCTTACAGTGAGCTGGACCTTGCTCACGCAAAAGCTTATACTCAGGCTGAATCTTGTTGAAACCGGCTAACTCATTCACAAGACACATTGGGGTTTTCTCTTTAAGGTGTGCCATGTTAGGAGGAACATTTCTCAAATGACAACTGTCTTTTTCCAAATAGCTAACCTCTCCTTCCTGGGGCATCTTCTCGTCTTATCTCCAGAGGCTGCCATCCTCAGACTTTACCTATCTGCAGCTGCACTGGTGGATGTAATAGATGCAGAGGGTAAAGCAGAGTTTGAATAGGTCTACCTGCATTTTCAGAGGGCAGAGAGCTAGCAGTAGAAGGAATACTCATCAAAAGCTGTGAGAGAAGAGACTGGTTCTTGTTCAGTATTGGCTCCCTGAGAGAGCAGCAGATGGGTTCTGAACTTGCACTTGAACTTGAGACGTGGTCACTTTCAACAAAAGTGAACGACTGCAGGTAAACAGCTTTCAGTGCAGGTTAATTCAGTGCTATGAAGTCTAAAGTTCTACCTTAAAAACAAGTGNTCCTGTGGCCACTGCTGAGTTTTCCAAATTTGCTGACATATTGAGTGCAGCACTTTGACAGCATCATCTTTCAGGATTTGGAATAGCTCAACTGGAACTCCATCACCTCCACTAGCTTTGTTCCTAGTAATGCTTTCTAAGGCCCACTTGACTTCACATTCCAGGATGTTGTGGACAGTAAAGGAGTGTTTTGAACTTTGTTGGTGCATCTGGTTCACCTGGAGGCTTCTTAAAACAGAATACAGGCCAATATCCAGAGTTTCTGACTGAATAGGTCTGAGAGGGCCAGGGCATTGGCATCCTTGGGTGATGCTGCTGGTTCAAGGACCCTCAGTGGACCAATCTGCCTTTCTATGTTACGTCACATGACACACACATTCTGAGCCTTTTTTCCTCCTGCCAGAGACCTCTCAGCAACTTCAGACTCAGAGTGACAGACCTGATAAACTCATCCAGGGAAAAGTTTTAGACAAGCCAGTAATTTACTACCTGTTCCTTAATATATGAGCTTCCCTGGTGGCTCAGATAGTAGAGAATCTGCCTGCAGTGCAAGAGACCCAAGTTCGATTTCTGGGTTGGGAATGTCCCCTGGAGAAGGAAATGGCAACCCACTCCAGTATTCTCGCCTGGAAAATCCCATAAACAGAGGAGCTTAGCAGGCTACAGACCTTGGAATCACAACAATAGGACATGACTTAGCGACTAAGCAACCACCACCAGAGTTGACATTTTCACACTTTCTTTCCTTACTATAAATGAGAAAAATCAAATGGAATTTAGAAATTATTTCAGACACTTTAGGTCATGAGGGGGGAAAGATTTGGAGGAAGGAAAGGATTGATAATGCTTTTGAAATTATACCCCTACTATAAGTGAGGTGACTTTGGACGTCGGAGGATTTCTTGACTAATAAGATGAAGTTAGACTCCTACATAGCAAAAAGGTCACTGCCATCAATTGGGCCATGAACAGTGCAGGATTCAAGTTCTTTTTTCACCTGTTCTCCTTTCTCCCTCCCCACTCTATTACCTAAGAGAGTGCGTCCCTGAGCACCCAGAAACAGCTTTGACTGACATGTTTGCAATAGACAAAATATCAGTTATTATAACATCCAACCCGGGATGGACAACCTGTCACTCATGGTAGTTCAAACACATTCCTCAAACTCTGAGGCTTCCTCTTGAAGGTCTACATATTAAGGTTCAAGAACAGAAAACCCTAACCCCAGTCTGCCACTCGAGGATCATGAGGTCGTCTAGTGGAGGTTTAAAAAATGAAGCAGAGATTTTTCTGGGAAACCACTAGTATTCCAGCAAAAGCCACCACATAGTGAGAATTTCTGAGTAAAACTGGGAAATACCAGTTGTGGAAAGAAAAATGACAGTATGTTGACCATGAAAAGTGAAACTGAAAGCTGCTCAGTCGTGTCCAACTCTTTGTGACCCCATGGACTATACAGTCCACGGAATTCTCCAGGCCAGAATAGTGGAGTGGGTAGCGATTCCCTTCTCCAGGGGATCTTCCCAACCCAGGGATTGAATCCAGGTCTCCAACACTGCAGGCAGATTCTTTAACCAGTGGAGCCACCAGGGAAGCCCATGTGTGCTGACTATATATGTAAATAATTTCCTGCCCCCACCCAACCTTCATCAGTCTTGTAGCTTAGTTGGTAAAGAATCTGGCTGCAATGCCGCAGACTCCAGTTCTATTCCTGGGTGGGGAAAATCTCCTGGAGAAGGGACAGGCTACTCAGTATTCTTGGGCTTCCCTGGTGGCTCAGTTGGTAAATAATCTGCCTGCAATGCTTGACACCTGGGTTCAATCCCTAGATTTAGAAAATCCCCTGTAGGAGGGCATGGCAACCCATTCCAGTATCCTTGCCTGGAGAATCTCCGTGGACAGAGGAGCCTGAGGGGACGATAGTCCACAGGATCACAAAGAGTCTGACTGAGCGACTTCATTTCACTTCACTTCACTTCTTCATCCAACCTTCATCTCCAGTGGAAAATATGCATATCTGAGTGGGGTAGTGTCTCCTTGTGAACACTGATCAGGAGCCAAGGCAGTTAGGAGAGCCCCACAGAAACACTAGAATCACAGCTTCAACACATCACTGGTTTTAGCATCTGCAGTGAAAGATGCACCAATCCTTTCTCTCAAGTAGAACAAGTGTGAAGAACTGTCTGCAATGTACATGTATGTCATTACTTGCTAGCAAGAGGCCTTCCACATTTCCTCCACTGTCCTCATTTCCAATGGATCCTGACCTGTGCTCATAGCTCGCATTTCCAGTGGGTCCTCACTGATGTGGGTTTATGAATACTAGGTAAAGGAACCAGTATTTACTGAGCACATCCTATGTACTAGACTTTGTGTTAAGTACCTTACACATAATGATTTCTTATTTCTCACTCCACCCTTGTGAGGAAATGTGTGTCCGATGTTCATACATGAAGAAACAGAGGCTTAACCAAGGTCCAGCCACCTGCTCAACATTAATGATGTGATAGATAGGATTCAGTCCCGGACCTGCTATAGAAGAATGGCATCCAATCATTGCTTTTAGCCAAAGCCTCGATTTTCCATTTGTTTATGAAGATTGTGACTAAAATACACATAACATAAAATTTACCATCTCTATCATGTTTAAGTGTCCAGTAGTATTAAATACATTCACATGGTTGACAATCAATCTCCAGAACTATTTCATCTTGCAAAACTAAAACTTTCCTCCCATAAACAACTCCCCATTCTCCTTCCTTGACCCCCTGGCATCCACCATTCTACTCTTTATCTCTGTAATTTTGACTACTCTAGGAATTTTTTATAAGTGAAATCACATAATCATTGTCTTTTGTGACAGGCTTATTCCACTAGTATAATGTCCACAAATTTCATCCACATGTTAACATGTATCAGGATTTCTTTCCTTCTTAATGTTGAATGATGTTCTATCATATGTACATATTACATTGCATTATCAATTCATCTATCAATGGGCCTTCATGTTTCTTCCTTCTTTTGACTATCATGAATAAAGCTATTGTAAACATTTACAAGCAAAAAGCTCTTCCAGATCCAGATCTAAATGTTTTGGGGATATATATCCAAAAGTGGAATTTCTGGATCATTTGATGATTCTGTCTTATTTTTTTAAGGAACTAAAGTAATGTTTCTCATAGAAGCTACAACATTTCACATCCTCATAAACAGTGCAGAAGTTTCCAATTTATCCATGTCTTTGACAATGCTTGCTATTTTCTAATGGTATGAGCTGTTGTCTTGTTGTGGCTTTGATTTGCATTTCCCTAATAAGTAGTAATGCTAAACATCTTTTCATATTCTTTGTATAAATGTCTATTCAAACCCATTATCCATTTTATAAATCAGGTTATATGTTTTTTTGTTGTTTCATTGCAGAAGTTATTTATATTAATATATTCTGGATATCAATTCCTTATCAAATATATGATTTGTAAATATTTTCTCTCATTCCATAGGCTATTTTCACCTGTTGATTGTGTCTTTGGTGCACAGAAGTGTTTAATTTTGATGTTTTTACCTATGTAGTCCATTTAACCTACTTTTTTTTGTTCCTATTGTGCTTTTAAAGTTGTATCCAAGAAATCATTGTCAAATCCAATGTCAAACAGCTCTTCCCCCATATTTTATAGCTTTAGGTCTTATGTTTAAGTCTTTGATCCATTTTTCAGTTAATTTTTACATATAGTATAAAGGCTCCAGCTTCATTCTTTTCCATGTCCCCATCCGATTTTCCCAGCACAAGTTGTTGAAATGCCTGTCCTTTCCCCATTGGATGATCTTGGCATTCATATAGAAAGTTATTTGATATATATGCAAGGGCTTATTTCTAGGGTCTCTATTCTGTTCCCCTGGTCAACATGTCTGTCTTTATTCCAGTATCACACTATTTTGATCACTGCAACTTTGTAATACATTTTGAAGTCAGGAAGTGTGAGACCTCCAATTTTGTTCGAGGTCAAGAGTGCTTTGTCTATCAAAAGACCTGTTTTGAAGAGATAATAATAATGACTGTTAAAAGTACAGAAAAGAAACAGAGTTCTTAAACATATAAACTGTGGGGGTTGCTTAGGAACAATGAATATAGATGTTGGAACAGTTTTCCGTGCTTTATAAGAATTAAAAACCGGGGGAATTCCACAGAGTAAGAACTCCAGGCTCCCCCTGCAGGGGGCATGGGTTTGAGCCCTCCTTCATAAGTCAGGCCAACTGATTGTGGAATTTGCCCAGTATTGTGCCGTCTTATCCCCACCCTCCTAGCCATTACGGGTCCTGACTGAATCTCCTGTTAGCTGGGCTTCTCTGGATAAAAAGTTGTACTATGTTCCCAGCCTCAAAATCAAGAATCCAGGAGCAGTAGTAGCAAAGGAGAACAGTAGTAAACAGAATGAGATTTATGAACACTCTGAAGATGGTTGAAGTCATGCAAAAAAGTGAGCTCCCTCTCAAGTTTTCAGTTTAGTGGCAACGAGTTAAAGTCTGGCAGAACAAAAACACCAAATTCTGTAGGAAATAGCTTTTTCTGTCCAAGGTATTGTGGCTGGATACATGGAGAGGGGATGGAAACCATTTTTTCCTTCCTTGAAAAGAAAATTACAGTCAACAAGAAATATGAGAAAAGACAATATTGTTAGTATATTGGAAGAGAGTGATGAGAGGTCCATGGGAGTCTGGAGACCAGTCGTAATGCCAGAGCTGAGGAAACATGAGCAAAAAGACAAGAACACCAGTGATGAGAATAAAAGAAACCCAGGTGGTGACTACAGAGATGTTTTCAGGGCCCCAAAGCTAGCCCTAAGGACTGTCGTAGGCACCAGCAGTCTTCTGGAGGCAGTCTGAGGCGAATGGTGGGGCAGGAACAGAGCCCTTCTACCCTCATCCCTCTCTGTAGCTCACATACTTCGTGAAGCTCTCTCCTTCTCTAGTATTTCCTGGTCATCATCACTGTGGTCTCTCCTTCCAAAATATCCTTGTTTTCTAAATGAGCCTTCTCTGTCCAACCCCAGATCCCCATATCTCATTCATATATGCTAAGTCGCTTTGGTCATGTCCGACTCTTTGACTCTGGCAACCTCACGGACTGTAGCCCACCAGGTTCCTCCGTCCATGGGATTCTCTCGGCAAAAACACTGGAGCGGGTCGCCATTTCCTCCTCCAGGGATCGAACTGGAGTCTCATGTCTCTTATGGCTCCTGTGTTGGCAGACTGGTTCTTTACCACTAGCACTAGCTGGGAAGCCCTGTACCTCAACCCTTAACAAACCCTAGAGTGTGTGCAAAACATAACATATAAAAACACACACCACACACACACACAGGACCCTCCTCTTTTCCTGCCTTGAGCCTGGGTCTCACAAGCACCTGCCCCGCAGCTGTCCCTCACTCAGAGGATGCTGAGAGACTGGCTGTCAATGGCAAACACTTGGTAGAGAGGTGGCCTCATGATGCCTTCACTTGGGCGAGCCTGAGAGGTGCAGGAGGCTTCAAATTAGGAGTCTTTGGCAGAAAAAGAGTTGCCAACAGAGAAGTGAGCAAAACAATAGAGGTAAAACAAAATAAAAGAACATATGCAAAAGAAAGCATGCTTTGTATTTCCCTGGCTCTTCCTCACATGGGCCCCATGTGCTACGCTGGTTAATTCTGATTATCTGTACTGCAAGGCAAATGCTACCATCTTCAGTCTGTTGAGGATGAAACTGAAGAGAAGAGAGAGGAGAGAATCGTATAAGCGCTCTTTCATGGAAACTCTGAAGTTGGGTCTAAGCAGTGGAGATCCGACCTCCCCTGATTAATCTGTTCTCCTTCTGTGGAAAGAACCAGCTTTGGGGAGCTCAGTCTGGTTAATGAAGCAGTCACGTTGCACAGTGCTCTGCCACTGTTGAGAGAAGTGACTCCTCACCCTCCTCTTTCTGAAACCTTCACTGATCACAGGAGGGGTAGGTCCACACCGAGTGAGTAAAATGTGCCAGCTTGGTCTGTTCAGAGTGGTGTCATTCATATCCCAGGTTTGAATAGGCATGAGGGTGTATCCTGAGGCGTCTGAGAAAAAAGCCTCACCCAGGCTTTTGGCCAAGGTGTCATTTTTGAAGACTAACTTCTCAGGGTTTGCTGAGAGCCTGAAGCATGGTAGAGAGAAAGGAAGAGAAAGGGAAAAGCAACATCCAGGAGGCATCAAAGGGAAGTCTACAGAGAGTCTCTCTCCAACACACACACACACACACACACACCACACACAGTCCTGCAGCATCCCTCTGCTTGCACCCCAGACCAACAGAAGAGGAGGCAGGGACGGAAGAGGGATGCCTCTCTTTCCTCCTGCCCCACCAACGGGCAGGCATCCTAGTGACCTGGGCTGTATAACTCCCGAAATCTTCTTCCAGCTCTTCCCTGGGCCCCTAGTTCAGGATTTCTCGGGAAGAAAAATGCAAGGATAAGGAGAACTGCCCACATTCTTTGCAGAGTGTGAGTGTCTTAGGAGATCGTCCTTTTCTTTTCCTGTGTTCTGAGTGACCCAACAACACTTTTTCATAGCAACTGCACTTTTATGTGGATTAAGAATTAAATGTTGAAAACACAACAGAAAAAGGAATCTTACTGCAGTTTCCAATATCTGGCCTGCCAAGAACCAGCAGCTTCAGGGAAGCTAAATCAATTACTTAAGAAGTTTCCATCTTTTCAGCTTTTCTCAAGAAAAGTTGGAGAGAGACTCCAACCTACCTTTCCAAAATAAAAAAGTGCACACACGGCAGTGAACTGATAACGAAGGCATTTCCACCAATTACGCGTTGGATGGGAGGGCCTGACTAGGGATTTGCCAAGAACACCGAAGCTGACTCCAGGAAGTTTCCTGGGACTACAGTAGAAATAGCCACTTTGATTAGTGAACTTTTCCAGGTTGGTTAAGGAGTTTGCACAGTTCTCCTGTCAGTAAACTCAATTTTCTTGACTTCAACACTTTGAAGCAACAACAACAAAAAAAGACCTAAGGTTGTGGACTTTATTTTCTTCTCTCTAGAATCTTATTGAAAATGTGTACTGTGTCATTTTTATTTACTTTTTTTTTTTTTTTNCACAGTTCTCCTGTCAGTAAACTCAATTTTCTTGACTTCAACACTTTGAAGCAACAACAACAAAAAAAGACCTAAGGTTGTGGACTTTATTTTCTTCTCTCTAGAATCTTATTGAAAATGTGTACTGTGTCATTTTTATTTCTTTTTTTTTTTTTTTTTTGGCTGTGCTGGATGTCCACTGCAGCACAGATTTCTCTAGTTGTGACACATGGGCTTAGTTGCCCCGAGGCATATGGTATTTTAGTTCCCCAACCAGGGTTTGAACCTACTTCCCCTGCATTGGAAGGCAGAGTCTTAACCACTGGGCCACCAAGGAAGTCCCAGTATAGTGTCATTTTTAAAAAGCTTTGTTCGACTCAATGCAACTCACCTAATGTTTGTTGAATGTCAAAGTGTTCCTGGTTTGTTGGCTGCCTGATGTGAAAATTCAGAAATTCAGTGCAGATTCAGGAGCTTGCAATTGAGCGGGGGAAACAGGCTGCAAATAGAGATCTGTGGATGTATGAAATTCATGCTTCAAGGAAGGGGTTATCTATGTGGGAAAAAATGAGTCTGCTTCTGAGGGTCAGGACTGACTGCAGAAGAAGGATAAAGATGAAAGCCCATAGCTGGCAAGAGAAAGAAGGCAAGTCTTAGCAAAAAGATTTCCTTTGTGTTCCCAGTTTTATATACTTCACCTCAATTCATCCATATATTTACTGGTGGGCTTCAGGTCTTACAGAATTAGTCTTTCTATATTACAAGTGAGGAAACTGAGGCAAGAAGAGTCAAAGTTACTTGTCCAGTATGACAAAATGGTAAACCATGGCTTGGTCAGGCCTCCAAGTCACAGTCTGTGATTTAGACCAAAGTGTGCTCCAAATGGAGGCCAATGGGCTTTGGTCAGGGTTGAGAGTAATGACTGCCAAAGAATTGATGCTTTTGAACTGTGGTGTTGGAGAAGACTCTTGGGAGTACCTTGCACTGCAAGGAGATCAAATCAGTCAACCCTGAAGGAAATCAGTCCTGAATATTCATTGGAAGGACTGATGCTGAAGCTGAAACTCCAATACTTTGGCCACCTGATGTGAAGAGCTGACTCATTAGAAAAGATCCTGATGCTGGGAAAGATTGAAGGTGGGAGGAGAAGGGGATGACAAAGGATGAGATGGTTGGATGGCATCACTGACTCGATGGACATGAGTGTGAGCAACCTCTGGGAGTTGGCGATGGACAGGGAGGCCTGGCGTGCTACAGTCCATGAGGTTGCAAAGAGTCGGACACGAAAGGAGTTGAACTGAACTGAGAGTGATAAATAATGCTCTGAATGTGTCAAGCTCTAGGTACATGTGGGAGTAGATTAGCCGGAAGTAATGTCTGGGATTAGAAGAGAGGTAGGGATAAACCTGGGGCCTGGGAAAATTGGTGACAGTTGGGGTATGTGCAAGAGTAGGGAAATTGTCCAGGACAGGCCTGTGGTGAGAAAAGCAGCTGAAGATAGAACTCTAGGGCAACAGGAAGAGTCAGAGGATGAACAGGGAAAGTGGGGGAGCGGCTGAAACAGTCAAAAGAGAGGCAAAGCCATGGACACCAAGACAAAGTGTCTTAAGGAACGAGCAGGGCCAGTAAATGCGTAAATGCTGCTGAGAGCCCACACCAGAGGAGAACAGCCATTCAACTTGGCAATTGCAAGTTTGTCAGCTACTTAATTTTTTAAATGTTTTTAAAAATATTTCTTATTTATTTATTTGACTATGTCAGGTCTTAGTTGTGGCCTGTGTGATCTAGTTCTCTGACCAGGGATTGAACCTGTGGCCCCTGCTTTGGGAGTGTGGAGTCTTAGGCACTGGACCACCAGGGAAATCCCAAAGACTTTAGAGGCAGGACTTTCAGTAGATTACCAAAGGAGGGAAGATGACAGGTGAGGGCCTGGCAAGGAGGAAAGTGGGGACAAGAAAGCAGCACTCGTCCAGAAAGCTAACTGTGAAAGCAGAGAGAGTTACCGGTCCTTGAACTTTTAAGGGATCCAAGAAAGGAAGGCTCTGCTTTATTTGTGAGTCTGTTTCAAGGGGGAGGATTTTTAAGCAAGTTGGCATGCAGAAGGGAGGATATCAGTAAAGAAAATGTTCTGGGATAAGGTAGAGGCAGAAGGTTAAAGAAGGAACAGAACCCCAAAGGGAATGCCATAGAAGTCAGTCTTAGATATGAGATGATGCAAAGGGGCACTCAGGGGCATGGGAGTAGCCTTGCATTTTGTCCTTCACTTCCTTTGTGAAGCAGATGTTGGGAGTCTGTAAAGAGTCTTATAGGATCCATGAGGCATGAAGCTACAGAAGAAGATGGAAAACCAGCAGAAGGGGACTTACAGGAGTGAAGAAATGTGGTAGGAGAGTGTCAGAGGTAGAGGGGTCTCAGAAGAATAACATCTGGTGTCCTGATAGCAGTGGCGAAGACAGCGAGCACCAACACAGAGAAGTCAGTTCAGTATGGGATGCGCTGGTCAGTGTGGGATGCTCCCAATGAAAATATCAAGTAATTAAGTACATTTTACATCATACCTAGTGTCCTCTGTGGATGAAGACAGGACTATACATGCTAAGAAAACATTTAAGTAGATAATTTTTTCAAGCACTTTCTATGTGTCCCAAACCATGCTAGTAGTTATGTATGTGTATATGGGTACTCAGTCGTGAGCACAGTCGTGTCTAACTCTGAGACCCTAAGGACTACAGACCACCAGGCTTCTCTGTCCATGGGAATTCTCCAGGCAAGAATACTGGAGTCAGTTGCCATGCCCTGCTCCAGGGTATCTTCCCTACCTAGGGATTGAACCCTCCTCTCCTACATCTCCTGTGTTACAGGCAATTTTTTACCTGCTGAGCCCTCAGGGAAACCCATCTATGTATATATGGGCTATTTTCATTTTCTCAGTATGAATTGTTGCTGGTATTACCTCCAATTTACAAATGAGGAAACTGAGGATTAGTTAAGAAACTTGTCTAAGATCACCAAACTAGTTTTTCAGAACCAGATTTAGAATGCAGGTCTGTCTGCCTTATTACAGCATCCTCTTAAATATGTTTTTCCTGGTGTAGAGAGATTTCTGACATAAATTGTCCCCAAAGCTTTGATATTTACAAAAGCTTTCTAGAAAGAGGCCTTCCTGTGATTACCCTTCTGATGAGATGGACAGGAGCGCTTCCTCCATCACTTGTCCATTCATCCACTCACTCACTCCACAGACATGTATTTTATTGAGCATTATAATGAGCCTGGCAGCAGACAAGTCAGCAAAAATCCCCGTGTGAAGGAGATCTGACTCCTCCCTAAAGGATCTTTTAGCCCCAGAACAAACAGGCACTGACAAGACCTGTACTACTCTGTGCAAGGGAACACCATGCAGACACCCAGGGGCACCAAGGGCAAAGGTTTGCTCTTCCTGATGGTCATAAAAGATTCAAAGAGGAAGGAGCTGGATCTAGGAGGTGAATGGGAATTGTGTGGGCTCCCCATGGGGCTGGGGGCGAGAGCAGGGCAGGCGGGGCAGTCCCAGAGGCAAGGCTCAAGGCATGAACAGTGCTGCTCATGGATCGACAAAAAGCCCAGGTGGCTAGAGTGAGTTATGGAGTATCAAGAGGTTGCCTCCTTCCTGACTTTTAATATACCAGGATGCACCTGTGCAATTATTTGAGGGATATATTTATCTATACCAACTATTTAAAAGTCATCTAGCTTCCAATTTAAAAATCCACAAAATTGCTGTTTTGATCAGTGGTTATTTTTTCCTGAGACATGAAAATAAAAAATATCCATTGGTATATCTTACAAATCATCTGTCATATGCATAACAGAGTATGAACCCCCTTTGAGAGTCCAGATTGGGGTGTCTTAAACTTTCAGGGCTCAAACAGCATTTGGAGAATAACGGGAACTAGGGAACTAGGTAACCCTGTGGGCACTGGCTCACATCCTCACTTGTGGTATTTTATGTGTTATCTAAAAAAGAGGCAGGGGTTGGGGGCACTTCCCCGGCCTCTCAGTGGTTAAGACTGCCTTCCAATGCAGGGAGTGCTGGTTCAGTCCCTGATTGGGAAATGAAGATCCCACATGCCTTACAGCCAAGAAACCAAAACATAAAACAAAAGCAGTATTGTAACAAATTCAGTAGAGAATTTAAAAAATGATCCACATCAAAAAAAAAAAAATCTTTAAAAAAGAAACAGAAAGGAGGGGGCAGAGGTTCCTGGATGAGAGGACAGGGTGCCCTGCTGTAGGTGTAGTCGGGATGCAATGTGAATGATCTTGTTAAATCCTGAAAGAATAAAGGTGAATCCACCTGTTATTCGTCTTATTTGGATCCCAGGAGGCCATCTGGTTGCACTCAGAGGTATCATTTCAGAAATCTTGTCATCTTAGCTACAAGAAAACAGCAGCCATAAAGGTCCCAGCCAAATGCAAAATCAGCCTTGGCCTGTGTCTATGGGGACTTCAGCCCTCTGCTGGCTGAAGCAAAGACTGAGTCAACCCAGCAGGCAGCTAGTGGCAAAAAAAAAAAAAAAAAAAAGCAAGTCACCAAGGTGCAGAGACAGGGCCACTGCCCCTAGGCAGAAGCCGGGAGGCAGGGACTTAGCTGGCCAGAGCTGAGAGGTTGGGAGGGGGCTGCTGCCACTATCAACCAGGAGCAGAGCCCTGCTATCCAGACTCTCAGCGCCACTGCTGAGCCTAGAGCCTCATTAAATGATGCCCTCAGCACCCCCAGAGAGAGAGCCAGACAACAAGTGAAGTTTGCCTTCCACTGGCAGAACAGGCCACTCACGGGCCACTCTGCCCCCCTTCAAAGGCGGGAAGAAGGACAGATGGAAGGAAGAAAAGCAGCAGAGAAGCATGGACGGACAGGCAGGGGAATGTGGCTGCTGCTTTAAATGTGGCACTCTTGAAGTTCCAAACCTGGTAGCCAAGAGCCCCTGCTACATGCGGAGTGAATGAAAAAGGTCAGCGAGTCCAGGAGCCCAATTACCCTCTGCCTGGTGCACAGGAAGGCCCAATTAATCCTCATTAGCTCAAATTCTGCGGGGCTCTAAGCACTCCACTGGCCAGCTCCACCTCGAGTTGTGGTCCTGGGTCCAAACGCCCCACTGTGAACCTTGTTTTCTCACAAAGTTCACATTTGGCTTTAAAACTCTTGCAGGTTTGACCCCAAAAAAAAAAAAAAAAAAAAAGAAAGAAAAAAAAAGAGCCCATAGCCCAGAGGTAATGAACTTTTCTTTCTAAATCTGTCTCATTTCTCTCTAAAATAAGAATTCTCTTGACTGCACAGATGTGACATGAATTGAGACACGCCACACTCCCCTCTCCCTTGCATACGTTTGCATACTCAGTCTCCTGAGTATTCTGAGTGAGAAGTCTGACCAAGTCAACATAGCTGAATTTAAATGCGTTAAGCAAAATGAATAGTATCATAAATTGCCTGCCCCTCCTGTGTTCTATTGGTTTAACACCTTCAATAAGAAGTTGGCAGTCATTAAGCCAAGCAAACAATTCAGTACTAACATCCTGGAGCTGGAAAGAACAAGAAAAGCACTGACAGGTCCAGACCTCTGTGGAGATGGGCTTGTCTTGTGACAACTTCATCCTTCCATTTGGTATCATTCCCTGTCCTCCGGCCAGTTTTCTACTGCCTTATCCCTTATCGCCAACTCCCACTTTCACCCCTACCCAATCTCAGCTTTATCTTCCTCAGATCTTGTTCTCAGGTGGGGAGCAGCTCACCCATACAGACCCACCTTAGGCCCATCATGAGTCACGATTTCCTCAGGTCTGGCATCACTGACTTGATGGGCGTGAGTCTGAGTGAACTCCGGGAGTTGGTGATGGACAGGGAGGCCTGGCGTGCTGCTCTTCATGGGGTCGCAAAGAGTCAGACGCCACTGAGCGACTGAACTGAACTGAACTGAACTGATCCAGGACCATCTGCCACTGAAACACACTGTGCTCCTTAACAGTTCAAATCCTGGGTTCCACCCACTGAATAGTAATTTCCAGGAGGGGGAAATTGAAATAAGTGTTTTAAATATTCCTGGGTTATTTCTATAGCATATACACACAGACACACACTCACAATCACTAAGATATAGTATTTGGCCTCCCAGGGCTATAGGAGAAGTTTGTAAACCATTGAAGACGTGGATGTTCAAGGACAACACTCTCAGAGTTGATCTCAGCTGGGAGACATGTCTGGATAATATAAACATACCTGGATAATAGAGATCCTGCTGTATACATGAGCTTCTCACGTCCGATTTTCCACAGAAGACCAGCAGAGGAGCGAAGAAGTTCAAGTGGCCATATGTCATCACACAAAGGGCAGAAAAGGCAGCTTGGGTGCTAAGAGTGGGAGGTGGAAGGGACACTGGCAAGGGAGATGTCACAGGAAGGGTGGGGTGGGGGGAAGGTTTGTACTTGTTGATCTGATTTCCTCGATTCCTGAACGTGTATTAATAAGATGTCCTCACAGTGGTGGGACTAACAGGGCCTGAGGGTTGAGCACTGAATGTCCAAACCTTTGGACCCTCCTACTTTCCTTTGCCCCTTGTGCAATAAGCCACGTAAAATAGGAGCTTAAATCTGGGGCTTCCTCCTTTCCCCACCTCCATTCAGATACATCCACTCCAGGAGCCTGGAGATGAAGGCCTGAGTCATTTAGAAATTAGGTTCTTCATGAAACAAATCAGTCTGCTGTGGCTTAACCAGATTCTTTTCTTTGTTTGATGATACAGCTACAGGTAGGCACTGCCACACTTTCAAAGTCCAAGGCTCCTTGTCTTTCCGACCTGCCTTCCTTAGACTGTAGCACCTTCTTTATGGTGATCACACCCTCACCTCCCCTCTGTTTTCCAGGCAAAAAAGAGGAAAATGAATGACTTAAGGAGGAAAAGTGACACTTGCATCAGGAAAACTGCACTCTCCCTGCATCCCTAGGAATTTCTGCTTCTTACTGATGAGAACTGTCTGCAATGGCTATCTCGGTTGCAAGGGAATGTGACGAAGTTAGCATTTATTTTAAAAATCTGGAATGCTGTCTCTCTGAACAACATTGGGATGCTTTCATAGGGAAGAAGAGACCCCTGGATACTGGGTAGGTAAGCAGCAGCATGTGCCTCGGGCCTAGAGATGTGGCTTATCTAGGGAAGATGATTCTCCTGGGACGTGTACTTACTTGTCCTCATGGCTGTGACCTGAGTGGCAGGGGTATTAAACTCCTCTCCTCTTTACATAGTCTTCCAGCTTCTAACATGTGCCTCAGTCTTCTCTAGTCTAGTCTTAGGTTCACTGAGTTTGTTCTTTTGTTGAAAACCTATCTGGTGTCAGGCTTAAGGCCTCACTCTGTGGGCATGATGGACTGAAGCTGATTTCTGTTCTCATGGAGCTTACATTGCAACAGAGGGAGACACAAGGTCAGGTGTGAACAACACAGAGAGAGTGGCACCATGGCAAGGGAAGTAAGTGATGCATTGAGTACACACTCTATCTCGGGGCATCCAGCCCGTGGCAGTGAGCTGCTCAGAGAGTAGTATAGAGGGTGATGGAGACAAGAGGCTGGATTATTTTAGGTGAGCTAGCCAGCATCTTCTAAAGGATGTGGAGGATGAATATTGGCCTTCTGGGAACTTTTCAAGTTCAGAACATCTGAAATAGAGCCTGTAAAAACAAGAGCAGGCAATCAGCAGAGAGGTAGGCAAGGATCAGATCACGATGACCTTGTCAGGGCAGCCCAGGGATCTGATGAAGGGCTTGAAGCAGAAGTCACAGATGGTCACAGAAGGTCACACTGAAATCACTCTCAATTCTGATAGCCAGTCTGGGGAGGACTGCTATCATTGCCTTTAATCAGTCGGTTCAGATAACTCCATTCTAAATAGTTTTCCTCTTATTTGGTAAAGTAACTGGGTAGAGCACAGGCTACTTTATGTTCCAGTCTTTTATGGTAGGTCCATGTAGACACAGCTGCTAAAATGTGTGAATCAGACAGACCAGATCACACTGCTAGTGTGCCCACTGGACTGCGACATCCAAGGCCACATCACTGAGCCATCAAGACTTAGCATAAACTGTTGGCATAGAACCTACTGTTGCACTAAGCAGCCTCTCCTGCAAGACATCACTACAGCACTCTCCCACTCCTCCTTCCTGTCCCCTCACCCCCAGCTCCCAAGCCCCTCCTTCAATTCAAAAGGCAACTAGCTACTTCAGGCCAGTGAAGACTCACCTTGGAATTAACCCAGCTTCTCTTTTCATCATAAATGCAGGGCCCAAACAGAAACGCTGGTGTGATACTCAGAAGTTATAATGTGTAATTGATCTAGGGTGGAAATTGGGGTGGCATTGAAAACCCTCAGATACTGAATGAAAATTCAAGCAGAAGAGCATCGGGAAACCTACTTTTCTGAATTTCTCAGCAGGAGAAAAATTGAAAGGAGGGAAGAACAGATATGTGGAATCTGTACAAAATGGTACAGGTGAACCTATGTGCAAAAAGGAAACCGAGACAAACGTATGGACACCACGGGGGGAAGGGATGGCAGGACGAACTGGGAGACGGGAATTGACATACATACGCTACTAACACTCCTTCTCCATAAGTCCTGCAGAATCTGGACATAAGCTCTCCCCTCTGACTTGGGGCTCTTCTGACTAACATGTGACTGGAAAGTCTCAAGGAGACGTGATCGCCCTGTCTGTGCAAACACGTAGCACTATCCTCCTAAGTATAACATTTTGAGTGAGGTGACTCATGTTCACGTCAGAGTCTTCAGATGACTGGATTTTCAGGTCATCACACAGCAGGCGGGCTGGCTGGCTGAGGAGTCCTCACGAGGGCTCCCATGTCTCTGGGGACGCCGGGGGAGGAGAGGAGGAGGAAAAGCTGATGGAACCAGGCTGTAAAGAGTCAGAAAAGAAAACTCTCTGATCCATCATCTGAGAGACACGCCAAAAAATGTGATTTGTGATGTCACAGCATCCTCTAAACATAGCTCTTCTCCAGGGACATATTAAACAGGATACAGGATAACCCTACTGCGGACTGAACGTTCAGCACTTCAATTAGCCCACAAGAAACGCATGAGTGATCACCCAATTTTATAGGTGAGGAGACCTGGGCTTACAGGAGGTGAAGCGATATTCCTAAAACACCTACCTGGGGTCAGAAAGGTGAAGAACATGGCCAAGTTTCCAACCTGGGCTCAGAGAAGTGAAGGGACAGGTCTGAGGTGCCCACCTGGACTCCCAGAAGTGAAGGGACAGTCTCCAGCACCAGCCAGAGCCTGCTGTAGGTGCTTGTCTCCAGAGTTGGAGAACTGAGTGGACTAGATACATTGATTTTCAAGTTAGTAACCCAGAGTGGCTAGGGATGACTAATTCTCCAAGGGGTCATTTAGTGTTCAATGGAAACTGGAATCCTAATGCTTCTCTTTTCCTGGAGGCCTGTCTCAGACCTCCTCTGCCTCCTTCATTCCATGCTAGTTCCCGCCACACATCCAGACTCTCAGCTTCAGAAGAACTAAAGCATATCTCCTTTCTCTTGGCTTCTAGATCCACTGCTGTGACATGGGCACCCCCACAGTGAATCTAAGGACAGGAGACAGGGTTCAGGCCCTGGAGGCCCCACCTGACCAGCTTGCAGCCTGTGCTTGTAACCATCCACCAAAGGCTTCCCGAGTGTGGGATTCTACACTAAGCGTTTTCCATACAGGATCCTGTCTAACCCCAAAGCCTTAAGATGAAGAGCCCAACATTACCCCCATTTTGCAGGTGTGCAAAGTAAGGCTTACAGAGGTGAACTGCCTTGCATGGGGCAGAAGTTGGGGCAGCATTGAGATGACAGCTGCTCTGTTCCAGACTCTTGAGCCCTGCCTGATATGATGCTACCTCCCTACTCAGCATAAGCAAACCAAGGACGAATTTCAGTCTTTAGTATCACAGACTCTCTGTCATCTTCGTGCGTGCATGCTAAGTCTCTTCAGTCATGTCTGACTCTTTGTTACACTATGGACTATAGCCCACCAGGCTCCTCTGTCCATGGGGGTCCTCCAGGCCAGAATACTGGAGTGGGTTGCCATGCCCTCCCCCAGGGGATCTTCCCAACCCAGGGACCGAACCCAGGTCTCCCGCATTGCAGGTGGGTTGTTTACCAAATGAGCACCCAGGGAAGCCCCTGTGGTCTTCACATGACATTAAAAAAATCAAATATGTCCCTGTTATGTCTATTCTCTTCTACTGTTTTCCCAGTGGGAGCTGGAGTCTTCGCCACTGGAGACAACTGGTTGATCTTCCCCAGGAGCCTAGTGACGTGTCATGAGTGAGTGTGCTCTTGCCTCCTAACCACAGAGCACAGTATGTATAAAATGCACGGACAAACTTCCTGTATATTTGTCTCCTCCATTCCAGGCGTGCTTCTTATACCACAAAATGTTATGCATATCCAGGAATTAATGAGTCCACAGAAGGGAATTCCCCCTCCCCCAGTATAATATAAGCTTCAAACCTAGTCAACCACAAGGCACGGTTAACATTTTTCTGCTCACAAACATGACGGAGCCACCAGGAACAGGAGCAACCACCGCGCTGGGCCCATCCTCAGCCCTGCCTTGGGAGAAGTCTTCCTTCCGGAACTGGTGCCTCCACTCATGGAGCTCAGAGCTATCCTTTCCTCCTTTCCCTGGGATTCTTGCCTTAAAACTCCCTGAGAAGTCTATGGAACTTAGGTAACAGCTCAGTATGAGGCCTGGAGATTTTAGGACCCAGCCTTTAAGGTCCTAGGTGGAGGGCCTGAACTTTTTCCAGAATTGCCATTCCAAAAGTAGATGTCTCTGTTAATTATCTCTGTCTGGGTTTTAGAAATACTATTGATCTTTTATTTTTAAACACATTTTTAAAGTATACAACCTAAGAATCAGATAATCAATATCTGTGAAAGCCAGCATTAGGCAGATAACTTAGACATGGATATGTAAGACTCTCTGCCGTGTATAATCGGACTGTGTTTACCTAAACACACCCCAAATGATCACTTCTGAAATAACATACATTCATTTCTTATTCCACTTTTCCTTTCTATTCTTGTCATTAGTTTCACTGACAATAAATAGAATTTGTTGAATGTGACCTTTGGCATCAGACACTAACGTTTCCCAGAGCTCCTTGGGTCCAGAAAACCAGCCCCGGGCAGGACAGGATGTCAGGCCAAGTTGACAACAGCAGCTTACAGACCAGAGCGTGCTCACTTCTTGAGGCCTTTAAACGAGAGCAAGGCCCAGCAGGGATGTTGTGGGAAGTGGCTTGTCCTGCTGAGGGGTCAAGGTTCAAGGACCTCACTTTCTGCTTCTTTTCCTAGGGTCCACCCCTCCACCATCTCCACCTGCTTCCAGACGTACAGATTCAAACCTGTTCAGAGCTCCTGAGCTCAGCTGCACCTGAGTCCTTGATAACCTGGCCCATAGCTTTTCCAAAAGCTGCAAGCACATAGATTGACTCATGGTATACACCTAACACATCTTCCTTTCTCACCCTTGCATTCTTTTTTTTTTAATATAAATTTATTTATTTTAATTAGAGGCTAATTACTTTACAAGAAACAGAATGGATGTCTTCCTTCCAACTATATTATTAAATTTTGTCACCTTTTTTTAACTAATTTTATTTAAATTTTTCTTTATGTTATAATTTGTTACTTATTTTTCATTTTTAACTTTTTGTACCCTGATTCTATTTTAAACATGCAAAGTAATTAATTACATTTCAAGTAGATTGTACAGACATCCAAGTATACCTAAGATTTAATAAATGTTAGCATTTAACTTTGGCTTCCCCACTGGCTCAGCAGTGAAGAATCTACCTGCAGGAGACATGGTTTTGATTCCTGGGTGTAGACGATCCCCTGGAGCAGGGCATGGCAACCCATTCCAGTATTCTTACCTGGAGAATCCCATGGACAGAAGAGCCTGGTGGGTTACGGTCCATAGGGTCGAAAAGAGTCAGATACGACTGAAGCAATTTAGCAAGCACACACGCAGTATTTAACATATTCCTTTCAGATCCATTTTTTCATTTACAGAAAGAAATCTGGCAGATATGTTTGAAATGCTGCGTATACTTCTTTTTCTTTTATGCAGAATTCACCGGTCTCGAAGTTTTTATAACTTCCCCATCCATTATTTTATGTTGTGACACTTAAGTAAATATGTAGTATTATTTGTTTTTTCTTTTAAATTTACCAAAATTATATAATACACTTGCAACTTGTTTTTTTACCCCTCAATATAGATTTATGTTGATATCATTGATCAAGGAATATTTACTTTAACTGATGTTTGGTAAGCTACTATAATAAGTTTAGTTAGGAGCTTCCCCAGTGGTTCTGCCTGCAATGCAGGAGATGCAGGAGATACAGGTTTGATCTCTGGGTCAGGAAGATCCCCTGGAGGCAAAGGCAACCTACTCCAGTATTCTTGCCAGGAAAACCCCATGGACAGAAGAGCTGGGCCAGCTACAGTAGTCCATGGGGTTACAAGAATCAGACAAGACTGAGCAACTAAGCCGGCATGCACACAAGCCCCTATAAGAAGGATAATCTGTTCATGCCTCATGTATGAGGCTTTCTGTTTCTTTCTGATCTTTTGTTGTTGTAAACAGGGTGAAGTGAAGGTCTTGCTCTCTGGGTCCTGTGGAAGCAAGTACATTTCTCAAGGATCTGTACCTGGTTATAGAGTCTGAGCATGTGCAACTTGGGATCAGCTTGGTGATATCCAACCCAGAGTTATTCCAATTTACACCCCACGGTAGATCTGAGAATCCTCAAACCCCACATCTTCATCTGCGCTTATTATGATGAGACTATTTTTGCCCAACTGGTGGGTGTGAAGAGACTTTTCATTGCTGACTGAATCTCCATTTCCCTGTCACTGTTGGGACCAATGTGTATTTCCATATGTTTATTGATCACTAGGGCTTTCTCTTCTGTTCACCACTTATTTATATCCTTTGTCATTTTTTTAAAAAGTACATTGATTTTTTTTCTTTTATTACTATGAGGAAGTTATTTATATATTCTGAATATGGATTCTTTGTTGGTTGCAAGTGTAAGCAAATATCTTTTCCTGGTCTGTGATTTGCTTTTTCACTTCGAATTGCCTTGTGTTACACAAAAGATTTTAATTTTAATGTCACTAAATTTGTCGTTCTTTGTTTTTACCATTTGTGGTTTATGTGTCTTGTTTAAGGAATTCTTTTCTAATTCAAATTTAAAAGATAAAGAATACTTATAAAGAATATAATGTATTCCTTTTTAAAAGTTAACTTTATAATTTTATATGGATTATTAAGTCTTTATCTATAAGCATGTATTTTTTCAAAACTTGTGTTAAAGTACACACAATAGAAAATTTAACATCTCTCAAATATATTCTTTGAACTATTAAAAAATTTTGCTCTCCATATTTATATGTTTAAAAATCCTTCGGAATGTAATTTTCTGTATTGCAGAAATAGATAATATTTCTACTTGGTAAGATGTATTATTTCCGAGGTCCTATTTTTAACATTTATTTTTCAAAATGGAGTTATCTCAGGATTATCTATTTAACAGCACATTCTGTCTTCACTTACTTGTAAGGCTACTTCATGCATCAAGTGCACACATCTGTATGTTGTCTTTCATTGGTCAACTTGTGTTTCTTCACTAATACCTTGTTGTTTTAATTGTCATAAGTTGATCATAATTATTGATAGCAAATAAGGTACGTTCATCTTTGTACTGTTAGGATGCTTTGGGCTGCACTGACACTGGCCAAAGAAATGGAGTTTTATAAAATACCATATAATAATGGGGCTTCCCTGATAGCTCAGTTAATAAAGAATCTGCCTGCAATGCAGGAGACCCCAGTTCGATTCCTGTGTCAGGAAGATCCGCTGGAGAAGGGATAGGCTATCCACCAGTATTCTTGGGCTTCCCTTGTGGCTCAGCTGGTAAAGAATCCACCTGCAATGTGGGAAACCTGGATTCAATCCCTGGGTTGGGAAGATCCCCTGGAGAAGGGAACGACTGCTCCAGTCCAGTATTCTGGCCTGGAGAATTTCATGGACTGTACAGTCCATGGGGTCACAAAGAGTCAGACACGATTGAGCAAGTTTCATTTGAGGAGGTTTCTCAGGTGGCTCAGTGGTAAAGAATCCACCTGCCAACCAGGAAACGTGGGTTCGATCCCTGAGTCAGGAAGATCCCCTGGGGAAGGAAATGGCAACCCACTCCAGTATTCTTGCCTGGGAAATCCCATGGACAGAGGAGCCTAGTGGACTATAGTCCATGGGATCGCAAAGAGTCAGAAAAAACTTAGTGACTAAACAAGAGCAACAAATATAATTAATGAGCCTGAAGGCTAGTGCTACCTCCAACCATGACTTTCTCATGAAGTCCTGTTCAAAAACAGAATAGGGGGTGGAGGCTTAAAAGGCATCCTTTGATTTTCATTAGAAAAAAACCTTATCCTTTCCCAGGAGCCCTAATAAGGATTGCTTTTTACATGCCATTGCTCAGCTCTAGGTGATGTTGGGAGTCATCCATCATTGCCTGGCAAAGGGAAACAGGCCTGCAAGAACTGGCATATTACTGTGGACTTGTCCATCTCTCCTTGTAATTCTGTTGCCCTTTTTGACTTCATATATCTTGAGGCTATGGCATTAGATGTTTAAAGATTCAGGATGGTTATCTTCCTGGCAGATTTTTCCTTTTATTCTGATACAACAATATATTTTATATTTTCTCTTCATCTCTTTTCCCTTAATAATTCATTGTTGTCTTAAAGAATATTTTACCTGACATTAATATTAATATGCTGATTTCTTTTGATTGTTTTCCTATATCTCTTTTCTCATCTCTCTACTTTTATCTCTTCTACTTTACATTTCATATATTTCTCTCATATATATCAGAGAGGATGGGCTATATCATGCTGTGATAATAAATAGTTCTAACATTTCAAAAGCTTAAAACAAGGGAGATTTCTCTCTCTCCTTCAAGCTGCAAGTCTCTCAAGGTAGCATGGGGAGCTCTGTTCCAGTTTGTCCTTACCCTGTGGTTTAGAACAATCACTCTTTGCAGCAGAAGGGGGAAAGCTGACACATCTTGCCCTGAATGTGAAAGTTTCCAACCCTGTGTGGCACACATTACTACAGCTTATGAGTTACCAGTCATAACCAACTGCTACCTCTCATTCCTAGGGGGCGGGCAGGTGAAATCCACTTTAGATTTATATTATATCTGGAATTCTGGAATCAATCTCTCTATATTTACATATGTATGTACATAATGTATATGTTTCTATTGGGTTGGCCAAAAAGTTCATTTGAGTTTTTCCATAAGAAGCTTTGGAAAAATTAGAATGAGCTTTATGGCCAATCCAATGTAAATCAATAAAAAAGAAATATAAAAAAGAAATATTTAGTGAACAGCATTAATAAGTATCATAACTAGTATTAGAATCATTAAAATAAAATTCAATGTGAGAGGCTGTATGTATTGATAAGTTTATTTATATTGATACTATGAATGCTAGTATATGGGCTAATTTGTGTTTTCTATTTATTTCCCTTGCCTTTACTTTTTTCTTGTACATTTCCTTTCCTCTCATCTATTGGAATAAAAAAACTACATATTCTATTTCATTTTCACAAATTTATCTTAAAATTTTAGTAAGTATATTTAATGAAGCAAATTCATATTTTTACTTTTGTCCCAAACATTATAAGGAACTCAAAATACAGTATTTGTATGGAGCATCTCCCATCCTCTATAGTGTTATTTTCTAGCATTTTAGTTCTATCTGGCTTTTAAATCTCTCTCAAAATAGGTTAAAAAATATTTTTAATAGTCAATACTCTTCGATTTTCCTCTTGTATTAACAATCATTGCTCACCACAGCTTTTTATATCTACTCCTCCCTCCAAGGTTAATTTTCTTCTAATTTGACCACACACTTAGGTAGTTACCTCATCAAAGACGTTAAAGAAATAACTCCCACTCATTGTTTGTCTGAAAATGTCATTTTTGTTTATTAGGGTATAGTTGCTTTACAGTACTGTTTTGGTTTCAAAGAAACCATAAACAAGACAAAAGTCAACCCTCAGAATGGGAGAAAATATTTGGGAATGAACCAACTGACAAGGGATTAACCTCCAAAATACGCTAATAGCTCATGTAGTACAATATATATATATATATTAAAAGAAAAAAAGTAAAACCCAATCAAAAAAAGAAAAAATGGGTGGAAGACCTAAACAGTCATTTCTCCAAGGAAGACATACAGATAGCCAAGAGGTACATTAAAAGATGCTCAACATCACTGGCTATTAGAGAAATAAAAATATCTTTGCTTTGCCTTTTCTCTTGAACAGAAGTTCAGCTACTTGTAGAATCCCACCCTGACAGCTGTTTGCAACAAAAAGTGATCCAGCACTTTGAAGATATCCCATGGTCTTGAGACCTTTATTTTTGGTAAGAAGTTCATTTTCAGTTGAATTATCATTCTTTTATTTAAAATATCTTTTTTATTTCCTAGCTAATATTAATAATACCTTGATAGTTTTGAACTGTCGTGTTGGAGAAGACTCTTGAGAGTCCCTTGAACCGCAAGGAGATCCAGCCAGTCCATTCTGAAGGAGATCAGCCCTGGGATTTCTTTGGAAGGAATGATGCTAAAGCTGAAACTCCAGTACTCTGGCCACCTCATGCGAAGAGTTGACTCATTGGAAAAGATTCTGATGCTGGGAGGGATTGGGGGTAGGAGGAGAAGGGGATGACAGAGGATGAGATGGCTGGATGGCATCACTGACTCGATGGGCGTGAGTCTGAGTGAACTCCGGGAGTTGGTGTTGGATAAGGAGGCCTGGTGTGCTGTGATTCATGGGGTCGCAAAGAGTCGAACATGACTGAGCGACTGAACTGAACTGAACTCCACTATCATGTCTCTAAGTGAGGATTCTGTTTTAATCTATAGGCTTCCCTGTTAGCTCAAATGGTAAAGAACCTGCCTGCAATGAGGGAGACCTGTGTTCAATCCCTGGGTAGGCAAGATCCCCTGGGGAAGGGAACTGCAACCCATTCCACTATTCTTGCCCGGAGAATCCCATGCACAGAGGAGCCCAGTGGGCTACCCTGTCCATGGGGTCTTACCATGTCCATGAGGTCTCAAAGAGTTGAACACGACTAAGTGACTAACATATACATAGGATCACTGGGACTCCTACCTCTGAGAATTGAGGTGCATAACCAATTCTGGAAAATCCTCTGCCATTATCCTTTTAATATTGCCTCTTTTCACGCTACTTTTCCTTTCTGAAATTTTACTTTGATGCATTTTAGACTGCCTAAATCTATCGTGCTTCTTGATTAAATTCTCTTTTACCTTTCAGGTAATTCCAGGTGCTACACTGCAGGTAATTTCCCAGATGTTATATTTTTGTTTATTGATTCTCCCTTCTACCATCCTTCAGTTCACTTCAGTTCAGTTGCTCACTCGTGTCCGACTCTTTGTGACCCCATGAAGCGCAGCACGCCAGGCCTCCCTGTCCATCACCAACTCCCGGAGTTCACTCAGACTCACGCCCATCAAGTCAGTGATGCCATCCAGCCATCTCATCCTCGGTCGTCCCCTTCTCCTCCTGTTCCCAATCCCTCCCAGCCTCAGAGTCTTTTCCAATGAGTCAACTCTTCACGTGAGTTGTTTAATGTGATCTTTACCCTTTGAATTTTTAATTACAATTTTTTCATTTGTAAAAAGAAACTAAGTTTAGTTATTTTGTTTAATTAATTTATTGTATTATACAGCATCATGTCTTCCATCATGTTTTACATTTCTTTTAAATAAAATACCTAATAATCATGGACAGTCGTGCTTTCTAGCATCTTTCAGATTGCTCTATCACTTCTAGTTCTTGGAGGGAGTGGAGACATTGAAGGTACATTTCTAACTGTGTCTGTTGACTTTCCTGTGGTGAATAATTTTATCATATGTGCAATGCTTTTCTAGCAAGTACATCTTATCATTTTTCAGATTGGCTTTTTTTTTTTAGCCAAATGGTGATTTCTCACATAGGTTACTCATTGTTCGATTCTAGCTATCTGTAGACCAAAACTATCACAGACTCATTGTCAACTACAAACAAAGGAACATGTTGGATAAACTATAACAACATCACAGTTTTTAAAACCTATCTGAAAGGAAAGAATAGAGGCTCTCTCTTTTATTGTCTGTAAGTCCCTTTAGCTCTGAATCCTTAATGGTTTTGTTTTTTCAAAATACCCAAGCATTTCACCTGTGTGAGAGCTGTGTTCGTGTTAATTTCTGAGCTGAGATTCTGCATTAGCTAGAAGTGTTAATTTGACTGTCACTGCCCATGTGGCAGGCTGGAGATTTATTTGTTTCTGTTTCTGCTCTTGCCTGAGCCCTGGGCAGCGCAAGTGTAGCACCGCTTTTCAAGTTGGTCCTGGTGGCTTATCTTTGAAGGTCTTTCACAGAGTGAGTAACTTTCTAGGGTTCAATGCTAGTCTCAATTCAAGCACCATGCCTCATGGGGTCAAAGTCCACAATTCCTCTCTACATGTGAGCATCAGTACTTCTCCCCAAGGATTGTAGGAAACCTTTCTAAATCTAATTACCACCCTCAGATCAGGCTGCCTCTATGGTAACTCTAGGACTTCTCTTTTCAGTTTTGGCAGCTAGAGGTTCCTTTAATTTATTTATTCCCTTTGGTAGGTTTTAGAAACTGCTGTGTTGTTACAAATAGTAATAGTGTTAGTCACTCAGTTGTGTCTGACTCTTTGCAACCCCATGGACGATATAGCCCACCAGGCCCCTCTATCCGTGGGATTCTCCAGGCAAGAATACTGGAGTAGGGGGCCACTCCCTTCTCCAGGGGATCTTCCTGACCCAGGGATCCAACCTGAGTCTCCTGAATCGAAGACAGATTCTTTATCTTCTGAGCCACCAGGATTATCTGGAATTCTTATGTTGGAGCAAAAGATGCAATAGTTAAGTGTTCCACATTACTAGAACCACTTGGTTCTATTTTCTATGTAAGAAATCACCATTCAGGAAAAAAAAAAAATCATCCTATCATTACATTGATAGAAGTTTATTAAAACATTAGATTTTTGTAATGAGTAAAACCTGGAAATCCATATGTGAGTGTGTCAGATGGCATCTACACCTCCAGGTAAGAGAAATGTTCTCCATCACATCAATCACTGTTTACTTTTTTGTGTGTCTTAGTCCATGGCCACATTGTTTTAAATCTGTGTTTCGATAACGAAACTCTTCAAAATTAACATATGGAACCACACTTTTGCTAAACTATTTACTTCTCATTTCTTGTTTCTAGGTTTAGTTTAATATTATCCTTCACTTCAGCTACCATACTTTGTAGAAAATGCGTTCTCTTGCAGAGCCAAAGAAATGTAAAACAAAAATGACACACACACATGTCCCAAAAGTATCCATCTGTTCATTCACCCTTCTGGAATTTAGGAATTTTTTCATATACTAGTATGGAGACTTTTCCCCTTTAAGACTCATATCTTTGATATCTTGTGGGACCTGGTAAATCCATAACATAGCCTGAGATAAGTTCCAGGGAGTAAGATAACATTTGCTATTTACAATTCATTCAATCCCCTTGACAATTGAGTGTTATTTTCCCTCTAAGAGAAACGTAAAATGAATGAGAATGAAAATTAAGTGCTGGGAGTTGGCAAAATAGGACCTTTATGTTGGTGAATATTGAACACAGGGAGAATGACAAGTGACAGCCAGCTAGGAATTATATTTCATGGGAAGGTACTTTATAGCCAAATATAGACAGAGGGGATTGCTGCTTATTGAAATCCTATTTTCAAATATTTCTTAAGATGGTTAAGAGATGTTTATTTTCCTATAGCCAAAGGCCCCCCAAACCCCATATCACTTGTATTCCTTGCACAGTTCAAGACCAGAACATTTCCCAACAACACCCCCTCAGCCGGAAGTTATATTTACTGAATCAACCCTAATTACAGCATTAACTGAGGCTGTGAGGTCACATCTTTCTCAGAAGAGAAATATCATAGAATAGTATTGAAAGGTGTACATTACCATATGTAAAATAGATGACCAGTGCAAGTTTGATGCACGAAGCAGGGCATCCAAAGCCAGTGCTCTGGGACAAGGGAGGTGGGTTCAGGGTAGGGGGGACTCATATATTTCTATGGCCAATTCATGTTGATGTATGGCAAAAACCAACACAATATTGTAAAGTAAATATCCTCCAATTAAAATAAATTAATTAATCTTTAAAAAATTTAAAGAAAGAAAAATATGAGGCTAGAAATTTTGATCTGCTGAATTTGTTTCCCCACTCTAAGTCTAGGTGATTTATCCAAGACATACAAATAACAGTGCATTTTTGGTTCTCTATTGTAATCCTAAGAACTACAAAAACAACATTAAGGCAGCACCTAATATATGAACAGGTTGTATTTCTAAAATGAGTTCATAAATATAGAAGCAAGAATGAAGGAAAATACGAGCTCAAAAACTAGGCAACAATTTAGTCCTTTGACAATCACATGATAAATCAACCCACAAGGGATCAGAGTCAGCAGAGCAAAGGCATCTTAAGATGGCAGAACTCGGAACTTCCCTGGGGGCCCAATAGCTAAGACTCTGTGCTCCCAGTGCAGAGGGCCTAAATTCAATCCCTGGTCAAGGAAGTAGATCCCACACACCACAAATAACAGATCCTGCATGCTGCAACCAACTAATAAATAAAAGCGTTTTAAAGATGGCAAAACTTGAAGGTTCTAATGTTCTATGACAAATGTATGCATGAACGAAATATAAATTGTGATTTGGCAATTTATTGATTGTTTTCATCATAATCTAAGCCCTGATCCAGCAACCTTACAAGTTGTTCTAAATAGATTCTTAACTTACACAAAGGGATCATATCAGTGTTGCTTATAGAGAAAAGTAAGAAATAACCAATGTTTTGAGGTTTGTTTTTTTGGGGTTTTTTTTGTTTTTTTTTTTGGCCATACAGCGAGGCATGTAGGATCTTAGTTCCTTGACCAGGGATTGAACCCACAACCCCTACGTTGGAAACACAGAATCTTAACCACTGAATAACCAGGGAAGTTCCCCAAAATAACCAAAATTCTTCAGTTACTGAATTGTTAATACTTGCTAACAATTATTTGTAATTGTTAATAATTTCAAAATCGTGTTATGATATAGTTCACACAATCCAGGGAAATTCATCAGTTAGCATCTTTGTTTTCTACCACTTCTTTCAACTTTATCAGGCAGGGTGAATTCTCCAGATGGAAACTTAGGGAGCCTCATGTTTTGCTTTGCTTTAACCATTTTAGCAGGCTTCCCAGGTGGCACTAATGGTAAAGAACCCACCTGCAAACGCAGGAGGCATATAAGAGATGTGGGTTCAATCCCTGGGTTGAGAAAATCCCTCGGAGGAGGGTGTGGTAGCCCTCTCCAGTATTCTTGCCTAGAGAATCTCACGGACAGAGGAGCCTGGCAGGCTACAGTCCATGGGGTTGTGAAGAGTCAGACATGACTGAAGCGACTTAGCATACACACACACATTCATTTTAGCACTTAATTCTCAAATCTTAGAACCTGGTTTTAAAATAAAACTTCTCTAACTCAGACCCTTCGCAGGCACAATGTCTGAAAGGGTTATTGATTCCTCCTCTTTCTCTGCTCTGTTCCCTCACTGTTCCCCCATTGTCCTGCCTTGTTAACTGTGGTTTCTGACCTGATCAGGCTTCCTGGGGGTGAGGAAGAAGGGAGGGGGGCAGGAAAATTTTGACTGGTTTTGTAATGAGAGGAGCCTTGATCTTGAAGTTTGTTTGGAGGCTGAAGCTCTCTTTCTCTGAGCCAGCCCTCTGCTGACCTCTCCCAAGCCCCCTACTCCACTGGACTCATTTGAATGCCTCTCCCAAGACTGTCGTGTGTTCCTGCCAACCAGTCACCCTTCTCACAGCAGCCCATCAGACAGGGACTCTGTAAGTCCCCGGGCCCCCAGGAAATCCTCTCAGGCTGCATTTAAGATGGTCTGACCAGGTCTCCCTAACTGTGAGGCCACCTCTGGTCCATAAGAAATATGTACCTTCCTTAGCTCTAAGGGCAGGTAGTCTCAGCCTAGTGCATCTATCCCAGCTTCACTTTGAAGTTTTATAAGCACAAGTCAGACATCAGCCTATTGTATCTCCCTGATGGAGAACACATATCACATCAATTCTGAGTGGTCCTTGAAGCTTTGCTCTTTTAACCAAGCACTTAATGTGGAATGGAAAGCATCCAGTCCCCATACTGAGATGGGAATTCTCACAGCTCACTAACTGCTCTATTCAGTAAAGTCTTTCTTTCTTTCTTTCNGTTCCTTGACCAGGGATTGAACCCACAACCCCTACGTTGGAAACACAGAATCTTAACCACTGAATAACCAGGGAAGTTCCCCAAAATAACCAAAATTCTTCAGTTACTGAATTGTTAATACTTGCTAACAATTATTTGTAATTGTTAATAATTTCAAAATCGTGTTATGATATAGTTCACACAATCCAGGGAAATTCATCAGTTAGCATCTTTGTTTTCTACCACTTCTTTCAACTTTATCAGGCAGGGTGAATTCTCCAGATGGAAACTTAGGGAGCCTCATGTTTTGCTTTGCTTTAACCATTTTAGCAGGCTTCCCAGGTGGCACTAATGGTAAAGAACCCACCTGCAAACGCAGGAGGCATATAAGAGATGTGGGTTCAATCCCTGGGTTGAGAAAATCCCTCGGAGGAGGGTGTGGTAGCCCTCTCCAGTATTCTTGCCTAGAGAATCTCACGGACAGAGGAGCCTGGCAGGCTACAGTCCATGGGGTTGTGAAGAGTCAGACATGACTGAAGCGACTTAGCATACACACACACATTCATTTTAGCACTTAATTCTCAAATCTTAGAACCTGGTTTTAAAATAAAACTTCTCTAACTCAGACCCTTCGCAGGCACAATGTCTGAAAGGGTTATTGATTCCTCCTCTTTCTCTGCTCTGTTCCCTCACTGTTCCCCCATTGTCCTGCCTTGTTAACTGTGGTTTCTGACCTGATCAGGCTTCCTGGGGGTGAGGAAGAAGGGAGGGGGGCAGGAAAATTTTGACTGGTTTTGTAATGAGAGGAGCCTTGATCTTGAAGTTTGTTTGGAGGCTGAAGCTCTCTTTCTCTGAGCCAGCCCTCTGCTGACCTCTCCCAAGCCCCCTACTCCACTGGACTCATTTGAATGCCTCTCCCAAGACTGTCGTGTGTTCCTGCCAACCAGTCACCCTTCTCACAGCAGCCCATCAGACAGGGACTCTGTAAGTCCCCGGGCCCCCAGGAAATCCTCTCAGGCTGCATTTAAGATGGTCTGACCAGGTCTCCCTAACTGTGAGGCCACCTCTGGTCCATAAGAAATATGTACCTTCCTTAGCTCTAAGGGCAGGTAGTCTCAGCCTAGTGCATCTATCCCAGCTTCACTTTGAAGTTTTATAAGCACAAGTCAGACATCAGCCTATTGTATCTCCCTGATGGAGAACACATATCACATCAATTCTGAGTGGTCCTTGAAGCTTTGCTCTTTTAACCAAGCACTTAATGTGGAATGGAAAGCATCCAGTCCCCATACTGAGATGGGAATTCTCACAGCTCACTAACTGCTCTATTCAGTAAAGTCTTTCTTTCTTTCTTTCTTTAATCTTTACTCATTTCTGTGGCTGCATCAGTCTTGTTGCGGCACATGTGACCTTCATTGCAGCATGCAGGATCTCTCATTGTGGCACACGGGCTTCTCTAGCTGAGGCATGTGGACTCAGGGTTCTAGCTGTCACTCTCAGGCTTAGTTGCCCTGCAGTGCGGGGCCTCTTAGTTCCCTGACCAGGGATCGAATCCTGGTTCCCTGCATCGGAAGGTGGATTCTTAACCACTGGACCCCCAGGGAAGTCCGAGTGAAGTTTTTCTAAAGTTTTTCTCAGTCTTAATTCTTGTCTTTTTATGATGTGAGGGAGGGGTCTAAGAACTATGAAACTCCGTTTTTTAGCATTTCCTTTGAAATCCCCACCATGTGGAATGTCTTAGTTTCCCTCCCCTGACTTCACCATGCACTGCGTCTCTTTATCTCAGTGGAAATTTCACACCACACCTGGGGATGGGAACGGTCCTTATCCAATAACTCCAGCCCTCTTGATAATGTCGGTATAGAAGTTTTGGGGAAGACTCTGTCTACAGAAAAGGAATTCCCAAAGTTAAGTTTGTGAGCAAGGTCTTTAGACAACTGAATGCTTTGTTGGGGGATGGGGAGGTGGGGAGTGAAGAATATGATTTCTGCTTGCGAGAGGGAGAAAGGAAACACAGATTGGAAATAGGGGAGAAAGTACATGGCTGACTAACAGCTTAAAGACCAAGATCTCTGAGGAAAAATACGTCTAATATTCAAGTGTAATGGCCTTCACATCCTGAACTTGAAGTCGGCTACGCATCAAAAACTCCTTGTTTGGATGATTTGTTGTTACTATCCAATCAAGGAAAGAGCCTTATTTCCACATTTGGGTCTATGGCCAAAGCAAAATAAAGGAACAGCTGTAAGCTGAAGAGTAAAGAATGGAATTCAGAAGAAGCAGGAAGTTAGAGTCACAGGTGATCATTAGAATGTGAGATCCTGGGAAGTTGCCAAAATCCCAAGAAAAGCAATGAAATGAAGGACCAAGGCATCTTATCTAGATAATAAAGAGCAGAGAGACCCAGTTGACATCTGGCTTATGCATGCAAGTGTACATATTAAAATGTCTGGAAGATGTTAACCGTGGTTATTGCAGAATGGTGGGATTATAAAAGATCATTATTTTCTTCTTCATTTTCCCCCACTAATATATGTTTTTTAGATTCTTCTACCATGTTTTTGTAATTAGAAAAAAAAGTAAATTGGAGTTTAAAGGGCAAAGCAAAGAAAAGAAAAAATATGAATCAGAACCAGGTGAGTCAAGGCGACAGGAATCCATGAGCTCTACATTGGCAAGTCCATCCTCAATGTAATGACCTGTAGGCCATTACACTTTTAAATGGAAAACAGTATATTTCTATTTTGTTTGATACATACGCTGCTCTCTGAGATTAGGTATCAGGCATCCACTCTGGTCAAATAATAAAAAATGAAAACAATAATTTTCAAAAATGTATTTCCCTTAAGAGTCAAGAAAGCTAAGGAATAAACATCAAACTGTAGTGACTTCAATAAGGAAAATGTTCCCTTATGGGGCCATTGGATAGCAAAACACCACCTTTGCTAAGACATATCTTGGTGGGTGTTGGGAAGGTGGGAATATTTTGGCCCCTAAGAACAACACTAGGCATCGTGATGGGGCTTATCCTCAGGTTCCATCCTGTCAACTGCTCTTTGATTGTCACAGAATCTTCCTCAAGTGTCTAGCATTTCCTCAGTGGTACAGTGGCAGTGGGGGAGGGTGATTGCTTAGACTGCAGGTCTTCCAATGATCGTGGCAGCTGGTAGCCAAGGCTGTAGGTGCTAACGGATGGAGTTGTTGGCAAAGCTAGTGTCGCTTGTCAATAAGAGTGATTACCAAGAAACCACACTTGGAGAGAAAAGGTACATCTTGCCCAGGGTGAAGAAAGGCCGTACCCTCCACCTCTATCAGAAATATAGATTTTGGAGGGGACATACCAGAGCCCTGACTCCTTCCAGAAAAGAGTTGAGGGTCAGACAAGTAGGGCATACTAACAGATGGAGAGAAAAAGAAAGGGAAGGGAGAGAGAGGGCAGGAGGAGAATAGTGAAGAGCTATCACCAGTTCAGTCTAATAATTTTTTAAAAAGTTGATAGAGGTGACACCAGATAACACAGTGGTATAAGTTGGGCTCTACAGCCTGATTGTTTGAATCTGAGTCGTGACCTCACGACTTACTGACCAAGAACACGTTTCTTACCCATCTTTATATGTGAAGTAAGGATCATTGGGAGCCTGTCTCAGAGGCTATTGTGAACATTAAATAACCTTTCTTGGGTAAAGTGCTTACCACACAATAAATGATTGATAGATGTCAGCTCTAAGGACAGGTATTTAGGCTTGTGGCTGGGCTGTCAAGGCCCCCACCCTTTTATCCCACTTCCTAACTGACTTTCCTTCCTAGGGCCCCCCTTGTTAACAACCAGGCACCAGTCTTCTTACTTCTTGTCTGAGACTGGAGTTCTTGATTTAATGAAAGTCATCAGATTTTGACTGTCTCATCAACACTAAGCTGCCAGGTCACCCAGACATTTTGCACTGGTCTTCACCAGCGGAGAAGAAGGATAATTATGTAGGCTAAGTTTGTCCTTTAATCCACCCAATAAGCTCCCCAAACACGGTTTAGTATTAGCCTATGACTGGAAAAAGACAGCTTCTTTTCCCTTCTTTCTGAATGTGTGAAAGAAGTCAAAGATTATTTCACATCACTTTTGAATGTAACATTATCGAAATG
This sequence comes from Neotragus moschatus, assembly GCA_006410615.1. Taxonomy (NCBI): domain Eukaryota; kingdom Metazoa; phylum Chordata; class Mammalia; order Artiodactyla; family Bovidae; genus Neotragus; species Neotragus moschatus. The sequence continues at coordinate 360,870 of SJYA01000579.1, read as the reverse complement.
CAGTCAAAGAATCACTGGTTCCATAAGAGGTTAGCGCATAAGAGATAACACAAGGAAAAAGAAAATGAGAACAAAGCAAATTTCCAGGTCAACACAGTTTGAGAAATGTTGGATTAAACCGAATGAGATAAATCTATTTATCATGGGAGTTCTCAGAGTTTTCTACATGCCTATGTAGATATGCAGGATTGTATTATGGAATACTGTATTTTCTAAATTAATCTGGGAGAACTTTTAAATAAGAATTCTTTTTTTAATGAGAAATATATTTGTATTAATATTATTTTGAAGTTCTACTCTACTAACTTTTGGTGAAGTTTTTAAATATATTTGATAAACTCTGTACAAAACATTTTTAGATGACATGGAAAAGGGGCAAAACATGATGAAAATAAGTTTCTGTGTAAGTTATTGTAATAACAGAGTTTACGATAGGAAAAGTCTAAAAGTAGTGATCCCAGTAAAAAACAGGTGAGACATTTCCTGAATCATGTGTGTGTACACAAGTGTGTCCAAGGACGCATCTGTGTGTTTTAAAACAGAAGTATAAGAGCTTTTAATTTTTTACATTATTTATTGTTTCGGTCCATGGTCTTAGAGGAGCATGAAGCATGGTATTAAGAACTGTTCTTGAGAAATGACCACCTGGAGGTAAGGAAAGGCAGAAGGAACAGGTATAAGTTAAATAAATGAGTTTAATAGGGAGACCAGAGTAATCACTTCTCAGTAGACAAAGTGGTTTTTCATGGCTTTGGCAGGAAAACAGCTATAGTAGGGTTTCAGGGCACTTCACGTTTAAAAAATGTTTAACCTTTCAAAAAGTTTGAAACAGTTTTAGTTTTATAGAAAAGCTGTGGAAGTGGTACAAGAGTCCCACGTGCTCCAAGCCCAGATTCCACTATTATTATCATCTTGCACTACTATGACACACTTTTCACAACTAATGAACAAGTATTGACAGCTTGTTATTCATCAGAGTCCCTAGTGTACTCAAATTCCCTCCCTTTCTATTTAAAACCCTTTTTCCTTTCCCAGCACACCACATATATTTACTTACAGGTTTCTTTGGGCTCTTCTTGGTCGTGACAGTTCCTCAGACTTTGTGTCTGATGACTGACTCTGGCAGCTTTGAGGAGTATACTCAGGCATTCTGTAGACTATCCCTCAGTGGGGATTGGTGTGATGTTTTTCTCATGAGTAGCTGGGGGTTATGGGTGTGGGGGAGGGAAACCGCACAGATAAATATAGTCTCGTCACATCATATTTTCAAAGCTGTCAAAGAGATGGTGGCAAAGACTGTGTGTCCACCAAAGCCTGTTTCTACTTTTACCTAAGGATATAGCTAGCCTACATTTGGTAGTCTCCCTTGCAGTTACTGAGGCCATTAACCTGAGTTCTAGCTCACAGAATCGCTGTTCTGTAACCACGACAAACCTCCCTTGGACTTTCCATATTATTTCCTCACTCCTCACGTGCTGGCGTAATGTAAAGACTTGAGTGGAGTAGTCTGAGACCCTGGAAAGTGGCAAAACAACAAGAAGGAAGGATGCAGGGTCTCTGAGTAACCCTGCAGAACATAAACCCAAGTGGCCTCCAGCACACTGAGATGGGAAGGAAAAGTTAACCTTGTCAACCCATTCAGGTTTGGGGCTTATAAGAAATAGAAGTTAACCCTCCCTGAATGAGATGGAGAGAGACAAGATAAAACTCTCTGCTGATCACAAGACTGCCAAGCATCCATTTTTGAGTAAAGCCCTTTTCCCTTTGTCAATCTGGCCGGACAGGGTGTTTTTATAAAGAACCAATTTTATGAGCACCCATTCCTTTTAACAAGTGCTTCTAGTCTGGAGGACTCCCTAAAACACCAGATCTTTGCAGCCAATCTAACTGAATGCAGACATCGGGCAGAGAAGGGGGTCTTTCCTGAGGGTGTCCCTCCTGGCACACCCCAACTCCTACTGCCACACAGAGCCTGGGGACCTTTTGTGTCAAGGGAGAAAGCAGGAAAGAGATTTAGGGGGATATGTGTAAATGGATTCTTGGATTAAAATAGACAAATCTGGTAATGAAGTCTCTGTGACTGTTTCCCACACGGTGAAGAGTTCACACCGGGTCTGCTGTTGTCTCCGGAGTTCATTGTCTCGAAGGCTCCATCAGGAACAGCCCATGGACAGTCTTGTTACCTCAGCGTGGTTGAATAGAAATGGCTAAATGCCAGTGTCACCTGAAGGATGGGAAACTGAAACATCCATTCATTCCTACCTAGATCTCCAAAGCTGAGTGGTATAAAGAATCACCTGGGGAGAACTTAAAAATCTAGGATTTAGGGCTCTGCTTTCAAAGATTCTGACTCATGAGGTCTGGAGTCAGGCCTGGGAATCTACACTTTAAAAACACTACAGGCTCTAATGATCAACCAAGTTTGAAAGTGTCTGGTCACAACCATTTCCAGCAATCTACACTAATTTATTTCACTGCGTCAATTGCTTAAAATCAGCGTGTACACCTGTACACAGACAGACCCATACACACACACACACACACACACAAGCGTGTACATGCCACCGACCCATGCAAACTAAAAAACCTCCATTCACGCCACTATCAATTAATCGATCTTCTTTCTGAGACAAGAGCCTATTATTTGAGCTCCATCTCAGATTTATAGTCCATCTTTTCACTCCTGACTCCTTCAATGACCATCAGACCGTTGCGGAGAAAAAGTCTTCTCAATGTTTAGGATCCACAGCAGTATCTCCTGCCTGTAATTCTCTCTCTTTCAATTAAAAGGCTCTGCCTAAATGATACCTTTTTGTTTTGTAAAGTAACAGTTCTGGGAATTCCCTGACAGTCCAGTGGTTAGGACTCCATGCTTCTACTGCAGCAGGCACTGGTTCAATCCCTGGTCAGGCAACAAAGATCCTGCAAACTGTGAGGCCGAAAATGAAAACAATTTTTAAAAATTTTATAAAAGCACAATTCTTAGGTATGTTATTGGGAAATGAATAGATTTCCAGCATACTCTATACAGTGACTAACTGTATGTTATACATTTTCATTTGGTCTTTCCTACTTTCTCTCACCTGCTCTATGGGCCCTGCGAATTCTGCGTCAGACGTCTAATGCATTGTGTCTGCCCCCTTCCTCCAACTACCAGTAAAATCAATCTAATAATTAAACCAGAAAGGAAATTCAGAAAGTTGAGGAGCAATTTTCTTAGGGAGGCTGTGTGGCTGCGCAAGTCTGCCTTGTTTCCTTTCCCCTTGTTGAAAAAATCATCTCCTTAGTCATCGGTTCAAACTGATTCCTGGAATGAAGGCCGACTTCGGTAGCTTTTCTCTTCAGCGATCATCACCTCCAGCCTGGTAGTCACATCTCCAAGTCCTCTCAGTAGCCTGGAAGAACCTGGAACCCACCTGGAGAGGTGGGGATTCTTTTACAGTCTTCAGATCCATTTTATTAACACATTTAATGGTTTTCTAGTATGGACATCACGTGAGTTGACTGAAAAGTAAAATGCCCTTTCTCACTTCTTAAATTTGACACGAGACTGAGGGGGCAGTGATGAATGAATTAACAAAAATATCTAAATTGGTGTTTTTTTCTTTGTTTCCAAGTAGCTACTATACATGATGATCAAACTTTTATTGAGTCACCAGAAGTTCCACCAGAATGTTTACCATTCCGAATCAATCCATTCACCACATCCTCCACCCCACCCCAACACACACACACGAATGTACTCATAGTTACCACATACAATTTTTTTAAATAATTAGATTCACATGCATTTGGAAAAATTCACAGAGCGATCGTGTGTACCCTTCATGCAGTTTGCCTCAGTGTCTTCATTTTATGTAACTCGATTTCAGTATTAAAACCAGGAAACTGCATTTGCACAAAGTTATTATGCACATTTTTTTAAAAAAAAATCTGCTTCTCTAGGCAAAGCCGCCTTCTCAGAAGCCACTGACTTTCACCACATCAACGTCAAGTCACGCCAGCCCTCCTGTGTGAGCCCAGGTTAGTGGATTCAGTCAGATGTTTCGGTTTGTCTTTGAGTTGAATTATTTAAAATTTGGTTCCACAAATTTTACAGATCAGTGATTTGGATATGGTTTGAGGGGACCGTTTATCACTGCCCATCTGGATCACTCCTTCTCAGCTGTGGGGGCTCAGACCCGGCTGTACTTGGCTCAGGCGAGGGCAGCGTGAGGGTGGGGTGTGGGGTCTTCTGAAAGCTCTCTTAGCCCCACGCACGTTCACAGCCTCAGCCAAGAAGGCTCAGAGAACTGGGAGCTGGACGCCTGAGCTTCTCAGGCACAACTCCCTCTGAGATGTGCTCCCTCCTCAGGTTGCCTCCCTCATGGCCGCTTCAGGGAGGGTGTACTTCTTACCTATCAGCCCAGAGCTCCGGACACACGTGGGAGAGACTAAGAGAGAGAGACACTGCAAGCTCTTTATGGCCCAGCCTCAGAAGGCACGCAGCCTCAAGTCCACAATATTTTATTTATCAGGGTAGTTACCAAAAGGCACAGTTTCAAAGACAGTGGATTTAAACCCCACCTTTTGTGGAAAAGTTGCAAGGTCTGGGAAGAGCGTGAGACAAGAAATATTGCTGTGAGAGATTAGGAAGATAAACCAGTGGAAAAAACCTGAAAGAATGGTTCTCTTTTTTTCGAAGCTGCTAAAATACATCATGATGAAAATTTTGTTAACACACCACCACAGCCACACACACATACGCTCGTGAAGTCACACATCTGCACATGTGTACAGACAGACAAAGTTCGATGATTGCAGAGCAGATGGAGACCAAGAAGCCATGGCAGTGAGTGTGCTCAGTCCAGACAAATGATATTTATATACACATCCAAATTTGAAGAGAAAATTTGTTTCTTTAAGTTTCAAACACTGTGATAGATATAAAGCAAAAATAAAACTTTGATCACCGAGAGGGTTGAGATGGGGGAGGTGGGAGGGAGGAGACGTGTATCCTCACAGCTGACTCATGCTGTTGTACAACAGAAACAAACATGATATTGTAAAGCAATTATACTACAATCAAAACTAAATTAAAAAATAAAAGCTTGTCTCAAAGTTCTAAAATAATATGTGCATATGTACACCTATGCACACATAGACATCACTTTTTTCTTTATAAATTACCGTATTTTTATCTCTGTCCCCAGCCAAAGCATCTCTCAGAAGTCAAAGTTGAGTAACCGACTGTCCGTGAATCCAGCATCGAGACACTATCATTCCCTGATGGAAGCCCAGACTGGTAGGTTCAGCCAAATTATTTTTGGTTTGTCTATGAATGGGATTGTGGATCCCAAGAGGAGGAACTGAAATCATCAAACTAATTTCACATCATGTACTAAGAAGAACACAGTACCACATGAAGGAGCTGAGTGATTAGTTTACCAAGCCGTCCGGCCCTATGTAAATGACCTGTGATAAATGGTTGGTCAGCCAAAGGAGCAGAAATCATGCAGTATTTCCGCAGTTTGAAGTGAAATGCCATTTGTGTTTACGATTGTTCTAAAACAGCACAGTAGATTGCGTGGGACAAAACTTTCTGCAATCACAGAAGTGACTTTTTAGTTAAAAAAAAAAAAAAAATCCCAGTATAAGATTTTATCAGACATCTTTTACTTGGGCTACCGATGGTGGCTTGCAGATGGCCTTAGTGTGCTGGCAGCCACGCAATTCACACAGATATGTACAAGCTTTCTGAATGTGGAAATACTTAAACAAGCTCAAGTTCTTTTGCCTTTTATTTAGAATTTTTGTCCTAGATCCTGAGAATCCAAAAGTACACCTATAGCTTGATCAGGATATGTTTCCTGATTTTGAATACTTTTGCCTTATTTCATTTTTATTTTTATTTCTCTGCATATAAGATTAGTGTAATTGAATGGACGATCTTCTTACCTAAAGCCTGTATAAATCTTAGCATAACCCTGCCTAGAGAGAATTGAAGTAATCACAATGTAAATGAGGCATTTGGATAGACTCATGCTTCTTACAAGTCATGATTATCTAATGAATTTATCATCAAAGTCCCTGGATTGATGTCATTTATCATTTGCCAAGTACTTGCTACGTGCAGGTACCATGCTGAGAACACTAGGTTACACTGCCTCTTTGATAATGACAAATTTCAAATAATAATAGCAGCTGTGCACATATTATTCCCATTCACAGGTGAGGAATTCGCAGCTCCTGAAGACTGAAGAGCTTGACCAGGGCCACAGAGTCATGGAACGGGGTCAAACTGCTTCCCTAAGTCAGGCTAATGCCCTCCCCTTTACAGAGACAGAAAGGCAATAAGGAACTTTTGAGGTGATGGGAAGAAACACGGCGGAGTGTGAGCTCAGCAAGTCTGGACCCTCAAGAGGAGTGTAAGTAAACACTTATGAGTGAGGGAAAGTTCACTGGAGCTAATGCGGGAGGGTCCCTAGGCCCTGGAAAGAGGCTGGTTCCGGGAAATTTCCACACTTGAGAAGCTGGGGAATCATTATTTTTCCAGCTGAATGGCAAATAACTACGGTTCTAACTGTCTTGATTTGGCCTCACCGGTTATTGGTTGACCTGGGGCTGCACTCAAGAAAGAGACCAGAGTGAAGTATGAAGGAAAACAGGGAAAGAACATAAAATATAATTGATGAAAGGAGCTGGGTGTAATGCAAGGAAGAGACAGTAGCTCTGAAGTCACGTTGTAAAGAACAAAACTAGCTGATCTGAGGTTGGAAAGAGCAGAAATTCTCCCACCGATGCAATTCCCAGCGACTTGCCTTTGTGTACACAAGTGTACATCTGTGAGTCCGAGTCTCCGTGGTTGGATATATGTGGGTGGGTCTGGAGCAGTTCCCGTAACCTGTCCAAGTTTAACTGGGATCAGGGTGGGGGGCGGGGGGACGGGGGGTTGCGGTGGTGGGACCACTTACTCTGCTTCCTGTCCCACAGTTCACTCACTTTCCTCACCTCTCATTTTATCTTATCTAGTGTGCTCCAGATCCTCTAATACAGTGCTTTTCAAACTTTAACATGCTTATGAATCACATGGGGAAGATTGCGAAAGTGCAGATTCTTCTTTAGTAACCCCGGGGTGAGGTCTAAGTCTCCATATTTCTCACAAGGCCCTAGGGGTTGTGGGTGCCCCCATGGGGGAACCACACTTTGAGTCATGGGGTTCTACACCATAAAGTTGTCTTAGCACAGGAAAACAAGGATGGTAACTGTCTCAAGAAAACAGCCTTCTCTCTGTCTTCCCATTCTTGTTGGGTCATTACACACTGTTTTCTGTAGGTTCTAATTTGTGGCAAAGGCAGAGGAAAGGATGGACAGTAGGTACCACAGTCCTAGGCTCTTCTCGAGGCTGCTTTCTCTCCATCTTCCTCTCTCTGCCTGAGTCCATCTGGATGGATGGCTTCCCTTAATCTCCAGAGGGAATTCCTTCCCAACAGCTGCTTCCTCCTCCTGCATCTCACCCAGTGCTCTTACAGAACAGTTAGACTCTAGAGCTTGGAATGGAGCATGAGAAATCAGCTGAGCCCAACCTTCCATCCTCAGCTGGGGGATGTCTAAACCATCCAAAGAGAGAGAGATGCCTATTTTTCACCCCCAAACCACCATTTTTTTTCTTTTTCCTCTTCTTCTTATCCATTCATATTTTCAAACATCAGCATGCACCTGGTTCATTTGGAGACTCAGTCATCAAGATCACATTTGGATTAATTTGGTTCCAGGTCAAACACTCCAACTTCGCACTTTTATCCCATGATTTCCTAATGCTCTTGAATGACACATCGTTTTATTTTTCCCTTTGTTTTTCTCTTTCAACTAATTTATTTAATGGGTCCAAAATGGGTGATTAGACCATAAAAACATGTGGTATCCTAATTGGATTTTGAAAATGTGTAAACATGGCCCTCCAGTGGCCTTCTATTACCATCTGGACTAAAGAGAAACTTCTGACCATTGATTCCAACTCCCCTCCCCTGCCCCACCTCAGTGCCCCTCTTACGTGTTCTTTCTCTCCAGGGTTTCTCTGCTCCAGTGAAGCTGGGCTTCTGATTTTTCAGAACCCATTTCTCAATTTCTGCCTCAAGGCCTCTGAACACAGATGAGGAGAGAGTTCCTCCTTTCCATTCTCAACACCTTTCAGAAGTATTTTCAGATTTCAGCTCAAGGTTGGTACCTCTAGAAATATTTCCAAAATTAACCCCATCCACTCATTAGTCCTCTGTGACCTCCTAGTCCACTTCAGTGCATTCTGATTATTTTAGCAAAATTTGTGTTTTCAGTCAGTTCAGTTGCTCAGTGTGTCCAACTCTTTGCAACCCCATGAACCACAACCATCTCAATCCTCTGTCGTCCCCTTCTCCTCTTGCCCTCAATCTTTCCCAGTATCAGGGTCTTTTCAAATGAGTTAGCCAAAGTATTGGAGTTTCAGCTTCAACATCAGTCCTTCTAATGAACTCACCCAGGACTGGTCTCCTTTAGGATGGACTGGTTGGATCTCCATGCAGTTCAAGGGACTCTCAAGAGTCTTCTCCAACACCACAGTTCAAAAGCATCAATTCTTTGGCACTCAGCTTTCTTTATAGTCCATCTCTCACATCCATACATGACCACTGGAAAAACCATAGCCTTGACTAGATGGACCTTTGTTGGCAGAGTAATGTCTCTGCTTTTTAATATGCTGTCTAGGTTGGTCATAACTTTCCTTCCAAGGAGTAAGTGTCTTTTAATTTCATGGCTACAACCACCATCTGCAGTGATTTTGGAGGCCAAAAAATAAAGTCTGACACTTTTATTCATGTATATTTACATAGTTTGTTGAGTCAGTAACAAAAGCTAACTGCAGGCTTCTTATATGCTGGGTTCTAATCCAGGTACTGGGATCATAGTGAACAAACAGGCAAGATTCTTAATATGAAGGAATTTACCTTCAATGAAAAGGTGGAGAATGAACTGAAAATAAATAAGTAAACAATAATTTCAGATGGTGAAAAGTTCTTGCTATTAGGTGCTATAAGGAGATCAGACAGGAAGTCAGCTTACTTTTGATTTGAACTCTCTGAACTTAAAAAAAAAAAAAAAAACTTTAACATACTGAGCAAATACTTGCAGACTCACTTTATTTAGATATACACATTAAAGTTTGTATGTGAATAAAACATGTTGGACTAGGTCTCAAGGGAAAGTTCTTCATGAGGTTATTCAGGCCTGGGAAATGTCACTAAGAAGACTAACCACCGATTTCATTGGTGAGAATACCATAGTTTTCAGTGTAGCCCAGAGTTTCACAAACTTGAATTTCTCATTAGTTTCCCAAACTTCAACTGGATTTATCTGGGGTACTTGTTAATACTCCAGATGATTCTGTTGCAACTGACCTTTTAGGACCACATAACTAAACGCTGTGCTAAAACAGTTTAATTGATACTATCAAGACACTGTCTTGCCTGGAGAATCCCAGGGATGGGGAGCCTGGTGGGCTGCTGTCTATGGGGTTGCATAGTCAGACACGACTGACGCAACTTAGCAGCAGCAGCATCAAGACACTGAGATGGACCGATGGATGGGCAGAAGGATGGAGGAAGAATGGATACACAGCTGATCCAGAGGTCTTTAGGCTTTAAGTTAGTAGCTGAATTCACAGGATTCTACACAAGTGGTGTGTGATGCAACATATACCCCAGGACTCGAACTTGATCTGTCCTGGGGCTCATTGCCTGTGATCTGGGAAACTGAGCTCAACTCGGTCTCCTTCCTCTAATTTTCATGAAGAAAATGCTCACTCTTTAAGCCCTACGTATAAAAGTTATTTCAAGACTGGTGAAAACGGGCTATATGAAATATAATCTTTCATTCAATTGTCCCTCGCTTACCACAGAACTTGCATTTTTTGGAACCGCATTTCCTCTCATAAAAGTCACTTTTAAGTCATGTCCAATTTTGCCAGTATAACAAGATATTTAATACCATTGGAATCAGAGGTATCTTTCTATTCTAACAAGACCCATAAGACGTCATCATACATGAGGACCAGACACTACCCTTTAGGGTGTCTGAGAAGCCGCAGGATGGTCCCACTGCCATCAAGCACTATCCTACCAGGCCCTCCCTCCCCTGCTAGAGAAGAGAGCATATAGGGCCATGTGAGAAATTCAGTACCCTGCTACCAGTCTGCTCTCAAGGAGCCAAGAAGAGTGTGTTTCTTCTTCCAAAACAAAGTGAGGGGGCTCCAGAAGAATCATTTGTAATGACTGGGATACTTGCATTAAAGGGAAGTTGGCATCTCATTCTTTAACTGGAGGTCTTCTGAACTCCCAAAGCTATCAGACCCTCCCTAGGATGTTTCCCTAGAGAGGTGAATGCCAGAGTTCTTAGAAGAGCTTGATGCGTTAGCCCTGAGGTGTGGCAAAGCTCGTAGGAATATGCAACCTGTGACCTTCATTCAGTCTAGAAATTTCTGAAGGCGTGAGTATCAGAACTTGGAGGGACTATGATAGAAATATCTAGGAAGGGCAGGATGATCTCTAGCCTACCTAGTTTTCCTCCATGCTTGAATGATGTGAAAGAAGACCCCAGCCTTTCACTGGCTCCACCTATGGGAGCCAGATATTAGTGGAGGAGCTGGATGCTGGAGCCAAGGGATTCCTTCAGGAGCCACCAAGTCAGGGTCTGGGATGTGCACAGAGAACTAACGGCAGACGAGGCTGAAGTGGGGAGGGTGGGGGAACCTTACAAATCCCCATAGAACACCGATGGGGAAACACCAAGTAGTAGGTGGAATCAGGAGAATCAGAACAAAGTCCAGAGGTACCTCCCTTCCAGAAGCAAGTAGACAGTTAAGGAAGGCTTCTTAAGTCCCCCAGCTCTCCTCCAGGCTCCCAAGTAGTGAGGTCTAGAGGAGGAACAGGACAGCATTGATCCAGAGCCAGATCTTGGCCCCAATCCTCTTTCTAAACAGTCAGAGTCACAGCACTAGCTGTAAATTGGATATGCAATTAAGGGTTTAAATTAAGCCACACTAAGTTTTAATTACCAAATGTGACCAGGAAGTTATGGAATACACCCAAGATTTTGTTAAGGGAGGAGAAAATAGTGGCTTCTACATAGCACAATTGAACACAGATTTAAAAAAAAAAATACATACAGCTATTTCAGTTTTCTTTGGCTTTTCAGTTGTAGTTCCTTCAAGATCCCATTGTCACAGAGGTTTTTATTGAAAGCAATTTTCATGCTCTCTTGGTCAAATAATCCAAGAATGTTAATTTCCCTTTTCTTTCCCTTACTTTGTGCATACTTCTGGGACTGCATAATGTAGTTTCACTCATTGATCACCTCATATTAAATCTTCCCCTAAAAGTTCAAAGTCAAGTATTTGGTCATTTGCAAGAGAATCTATCTGGCATTGAAGGCTAGGTCTCCCGAGTGAAGGGATTAGATGACATGCCAAAGCACTGCATCTGGTTCTCTGGGTGACAGCCTAAGGCGTGCACACAGCAGGAAGGATGCTTCAGCCAGACTTAAAGCAGCACATGAGCCTCCATTCTGAGCACACGCTTGAGTTGACCTCTGTTTATATTTAGTCACTCTTGTATATACTCAGCTTTATTCTGGATTAAGGAGGCCTTCACTTGATGTAAAATACTTTTAGAAAAGCCTTTTTCAATGAGAGTGATCTCTAGTGATCAAACCAGATTGCACAGACGGTAGAATACAGTATGTTATTCTACAATCGGTAAAATAACAGTAAGTCTGGTTAGTGCACAACTCGAGACAGGAGCCTCCCCACCTTTATTTTTATGTGATGGCTCTTGTGCCAAAATCTTCGTTTTATTGTCACCAAAGTTAAAATGGAAAAGTAAATACGTTTGAAAATGAAATAATATTTGTTTTTCTGCTCTTTAAGCCCAAATTACGAATCTTTCAGCCTAATATTTTTTCAGATCAGTAAAATATTTTTTTTTTTCCAGGAGCTTCCTGAGGCCCCTCTTTTTTAAATTTATGGCAACAGTCTAACAAATTAATAAAGATGCAATTTAGAATGGATTCCTTCACTTCAGTGGATGACTATGTAACTTTCAGAAATCATTCCACAATCTTAAAATAGTCATTCTTCAAACCGCCAAGATAATAAATGCCATTCCATGTGATCATTCCTATGACTGCCAAACTATGAAATCTTAATATCTAGGAGGAGAAAAAAAATAGAGAGCAAGAAAGGTAAATATCCAGGATAAGACCAGAAATTTGGAAACAGGAGATTTTCAGTAGACTGGTCAGATCCTACATCAGTCAGTTCAGTTCAGTCGCTCAGTCATGTCCGACTCTTTGCAACCCCATGAATTGCAGCACGCCAGGCCTCCCTGTCCATCACCAACTCCCAGAGTCTACTCAAACTCATGTCCATTGAGTCGGTGATGCCATCCAGCCATCTCATCCTCTGTTGTCCCCTTCTCCTCCTGCCTCAAATCCCTCCCAGCATCAGAGTCTTTTCCAATGAGTCAACTCTTCGCATGAGGTAGCCAAAGTATTAGAGTTTCAGCTTTAGCATCAGTCTAAGTCCATTCACATCTGGAAGACTGTTTCATTGACTTAAGCCTGGAATCAAAGACCCACCATCATCCCCTTGAGAATCTGAAACCTAAAACAAGCATATTTCTTTAAGCACCTTTGTAAAAGTGCTTAATTTTCCATGAGAACTCACTGCCTTGACCTGGTTCCTGGAATTCAAGAAAATGGTGGAAAGTCCAGTCCAATAAGTGAATGACTTTTAGGAACTTCAAACTTTATTGTTTCTGATGGCAATCCAATGCGTTTTCCATTGTAAAAAAAGTGGGCAGGGTGGAAAGATGAGGTATTTTGCACTCAAGTAGCTCTTTCTAAGCAGAGAATGAGAGTGTGCAGCCCTCTTTACCCTGGTGAGAGCCTCACATTCTATATCTTGTTGGTTCAGAGCGTCTTTGTTTTGGGTCCAGCCCCTAGTTGAGGGTCAGCTAACGAAAGACAGAATGAGGTTCAAATTCTTTAATTAGTTTTGTCAGTGATTCTCTGTGGTTGGCAATAAAAGAAATACTTTCTGGGAGATCAAGTTCTCACACTGGAACTTTGGATAGGATAAAGCACTTTGAAAGGCCAAGATCATTTTCAGCCCATTGTTCTAGCCTGTCTCTGAACTGGGATTTTTGCTAAAGAGCTTTGGAGCCAAAAATTTTATGTCACCTCCACAATCATGACACCAATAAGAATCTCTCTTTCAGACATTAATGCAAAGAGACCTGACATCTTAGAAGGACTACATGATACATTGAGCCAGTTGAGAGAAAAACAATTTTTTGTTTGGGAATGTTGTGAATGAGCACAGTCTGGGATACAGATTCCCTAAAATGCTCAGAAGTCAAATCCTCCAAAGCAAGAGTGCTTTCAGCAAGATGAGAGCGGCTCACTGAGGATGCTGATACTCGTTTAGAAGTCAGTGTTGGAGGAGGAGGGAAAAAGAAAAAAAAAAAAACCTTTCAAAGAAGCATCTTTGGAATGACCATGCCCTTTCATAGCAGAAATTTCTATTCTCTAAACTCCATGTAGGTCCTCTACAACTGACCACATACTTTGATACAAAAGCAATAAATAACCTTAAAACTATGTAACTTCATTGATATGGCCATGTCCTGAGATGGAAATTCTTCATATGGCATAGGATAAAAACAGGATTCCAGTTTTATCTCAAAAATGGGACATTGCAAATTCGGGCAAAACCCACAAAGGAGAAGTGACCGTGTCTTTCCGGCTTATGGAGCAGCTGGAGCTTGTCTGGAAGGAACCACACCCGCTGCCTCCTCACTGAGTCATCGCCCGCCTCCCTCCTTAGGGAATACCCGCTTCACTTCCTGACTGGGAGAAGGTTTCGTACAGAGGCACCTCTTCTCTGCCCTCTGCTCTACCCTCTACGTGGAGGCACGGGGCAGGGGAAAGGTGTCCAATTTTAGGGTGATAATTAATTTCATTAATGTCCCTCTTGGGTAATCTGACTTTCCTGTAGAGACCTCAAGCTAACATTCACATCACACATTCAGTTAAGGCGGAAGTGTTTACTTTCTAAAGGTTACCTCCTTTGAACTTGACTGTCCAGAGGGGAAAAGGTAATTCCTAGGCTTGAAAAAAAAAAAAAAAAGGCACAAATGAACTTTGAAAAGAAGTAGAGTCAGTAGAGTTACAGATGTAGAAAATAAACTTATAGTTACCAGGGGATATAGGGTGGGAGGAATAAGTTGGGAGAATGGAACTGACATATACACCCTGCAGTATATAAAATAGATAAATAATTTAAAAACTACTCTCTAGCACAGGGAACTCTACTCAATACTCTATAATGACCTATATGGGAAAAGAATCTAAAAAAGAGTGGATATGTATACGTATAACTGATCTACTTTGTTGTACAGCAGAAACTAACACAACTTGGTAAATCAACTATACTCCAATAGAAAAAAAATTTAAGTAATTCCTTAGGAATATCATTTCTCTGATTTGAGGTGCCAAATGACTCAAAACCATCTTGGGACCATATCATGCTCACCAAATGAGAAATTCAAACATCAAGACAGAAAACAAGATCAGAGAGAACACAGAGAACAAACACATTTGTTTACCACTTTTGGAGAAAATGTTCATCAATTTCTGTCTCTCCCACTGGAGGTATGTCTTTTACGGGGCCATCAGGGCCAAGTCCACTGATATCACACACATCTTGTCATCTGTAAGCTGTATTCCCAAGCCTGCCATATCTTGGGAGCTTTCTTTCCAGTGGAAGATAGCTCAGCCTCTGTACCCTGTTGCCAAATCGAATCTTGGAGACAGAGTTTTGGGTGAAGTAGAAAAGAATTATTATTCACTTTATTAGTGAAGTGAAGTGAAAGTCACTCATTCGTGTCAGACTCTGCGACTCCACGGATTGTAGCACACCAGGCTCCTCTGTGGAATTTTTCCAGGCAAGAATACTGCAGTGGGTTGCCATTTCCTCCTCCAGGGAATCTTCCAGACCCAGGGATTGAACCCAGGTCTCCTGAATTGTGGGCAGACTCTTTACCATCTGAGCCACCAGGGAACTCCAATAAAATTAACTCTGTTTTATTATTAGTTAGTTTTATTCTTTATAAAAGAATTATTATTATTGCTTTTCTAGGCAAAGAGGGACACAGTGGCCTCCCACTGCCCAAAACTCTGTGTCCCAGCCTGGTGGAGTCTGGGGAGGAGTTTTATGGCAAGGTTCAAGGTGGAGTTGCTGATAAGACTAGAGCATGTGCAGGGCCTGCCCTCGTTTAATCTCACCTCTGTAATCTTCCATCTTTGGTGGATCAGAGGATAACGTGTCTGCCTGCAATGCGGGAGACCCAGGTTCGATCCCTAGGTCGAGAAGATCCCCTGGAGAAGGAAATGGCAACCCACTCCAGTATTCTTGCCTGGAGAATCTCATGGACAGAGGATCCTGGTGGGCTATAACCCATGGGGTCACAAAGAGTTGGATCCTGGTGGGCTATAACCCATGGGGTCACAAAGAGTTGGACATGACTGAGCGACTTCACTTGACTTGACTCATTTGACTCTGTAATCTTCCTGGTGAGCTTCTCTAGTTCCTTTAGTCTGGCCTTAAGAGTTCTTCTCTGGTGTGAAGAATGCTGACATCTTCCATTTGTTCGATTTTTCTCCTTAGTTTCCTAACTAGGGACTGAACCTGTGTTCCCTGCACTGGAAGAAAGATTCTTCTTCTTTTTTTTTTCTGGCTGAGTCTTCATTGCTTTTTCAAGAGCTTTCTCTAGTTAAGGTGAGCAGGGGCTATGCTTTATGGTGGTGCACAGGCTCTATGCACCCATATGGGCATCAGGAGTTGCAGCTCTCGGGCTTGGTTATTCCGCAGCATGTGGAATCTTCCTCGACCAGGAATTGAACCCATGTCTCCTGCCTTGGCAGGCAGATTCTTATCCACTGTGCCACTGGGAAAGTCCCATTTGTTGGCTTTTTAATTCAATAAAAGGGCTTAAAGGTCTTGTTATGAGTAATCTTTGACATGGAACCAGGACCCTGCCCCAGGGCTGTACTATTGTTTCTTTGCTACTCCTCCCAGGACTCCTGCCTAGTCTTTCCTTCCTGGATTAGCAACTGTTCTAATCCTTCTTTTGGAACTCTGGGAAGGTTATGGAGGCTGAGCAGAAAGGTTCTCCAAGTCCAGGAGCCCCTACGGGGTCCTGCTCAGTTTCAAGATCAAGCACTTGATTTATATTCAGAAGCGATTGAGATGCAAGTAATTTCTTTTCACAAGAGCGATGCACTACACACATAACTTGTGAAATACTCAACTGCCTGGTGACTTTCTGTGTTATTATCCGGCTCTTAATTCAGCACAATGGGCAAACATCCCCAGAGGGCAGGGAAGACTAACTTGCAGCTCCCTGGTGTGCTCTGACAGCCACCCTCTTCCACAGCCTGCCCGCTGGGCATCTCGTTATATCCGCAATGGTTACTTTCTGAACCCCGTGGTATTTGTGACTTTGCCCATGATGTCACCCGTTACTGATGTCTGCACATCAGGCCAGCCTCTTGGCTGCAAGAATTACCTCCCTGTGCCCCAGTTCTGCAGCAGGGTTTGAAGTTTTCGTACTGGGTCTTTTAAATTATTTCTTCTGCCCACCCTGCTCCGGATTGCTAAAAAAAAAAAAAAAAAAAAGCAAAGAACAGTAAGCCTGTCTTAGATTTGCCAAAAGACATTGTCTGGGACTTTTCAGAAGCCACATTCAATTTATGAATAAATGAAATGGATCTTCTCGACCAACCATGACAATAAGCACTGGCCTACATATTCAGAGCCTGAAAGAAGTTGAGGCAATGGGCCTAATGAGAAGCAGTCAGCGAATCTAATGAGAATCAGACAGAAGGCCTAATGAGACATTTAACATGCTCTGCCTCTCCCTCCTCTTTTGTTCAGTTTTCATGGGAATCTGTGTTTGGGGAGTTCAGTTGCACTGGCTACAAGCAGATACATATGGCCCTAGTGGGGTGATCCAGGAAACAATAGAAAGGCATGAAGATGGCCAGGGTTTGGGGGGAGGGTGAACTTGGAAAATGTACCCACAGACCATGATAATGTGGCAGAGTGGGAGTTTTTTGGGTCCAAAAAAAATTTTTTTTAACTTATATTTTAATTGTATGTATACCTTTTTCCAGAACATCATAGAGTCATTGAGCTATTGGTGATGATAAAGTAAACAGACAGAGATTTTAATCTCATTACATCACTGATTGGAGGGAAATACAGATAAGAAAAGCATGCAGGGCTGTTTCTGTGGCTGGCTGTTGCCATTCAGAGAGAAATGACTGGAATGCAGGTACTGCACAAAGGAAGATGCCCAGAATAATCTCCTGATGAGGCAACACTCCTTGGAACACTAGATGTTTTCATTTGTTGACCTTGGATGGAATTGGCAGCTCCAGAGATAGCTATCAAATGAGAGGCTGGGCAGGACTGAAGGTGGGGGCAGGAGTGCAGGGCTTCCTGAGTTACAACTCTGCGGGTCAGTTACCTGTGCTGGCGGCACGTGAAGGAAATAAGGACGCATCCATGCCGCTGTTTGAAATGTTGTCTGACCTGTGAATTAAACAGTTTTGGAGTGTAGCTTGGCTTTGAAAGAATAGGCAAGATTTCTGTCTCATTATTTAGCTTGCAAGCCCAAGAAATTTGCATTGGCCCTGTTGCCTGTCTATCCCATAACAGTCTCTGTGGATACACACACTCTGTTTTATTTGCTGGCCCAAATATATGCAACTGCATCCCTCTCTCTATCTATTCCTTTACTTAAAACAATACTTCTTTTGGTTATCAAGGTAATCACCTGCATCTGGACCCACCTGCATCTGAAGGTAAGTCAAAGACTTGCTCTTTGGTGGCGCCACCTGGTGACCGCCCATGGAGACACAGTCTCAGCAATCAAACGACAGAATTTCGTATTCTTGCCTGGAGAATCCCAGGGACAGGGGGTCCTGGTGGGCTGCCTTCTACGTCTACGGGGTCGCACAGAGTCGGACACAACTGAAGCGACTTAGCAGCAGCAGCAGAATCAGATTAGCCGGGGTGGGAGGGGACAGAGCAGATGGGCACCAGCATTTATATATGTCAGGTGCTAGGCTCAGAATTCACATATTTCAGCTTTTTAAAAATTACCAAAATTCTATAAAATAGATCATATTCTCTAAATGCTGGTTTTCCCATGGGCAGGGGACTGTACTAGCTGCTTTATACACCATGCCTTGTTTCTCCTAGTAACAACTTCATGATATGTGAATTATGTGGTCTTTGGAGTCTAATTCCTTGGATCTGTGATGGACTCCAGCCCCTACTTGCAATTTACTTAACCTCTCTGTGCCTATAGTAATAGTACATACATCATAAAGGAAGCACTTGTAAAGTGTTTTTAAAAGTGTCTGATACATATTAAGCATTCAATATACATCAGCTAGTACTATTATTAATAATAGCAGCTACAGCTACTATTTCAGTGCAACTAAACATGGCTAGACAAAACTCCAGCATCATGACTAACCTCATATATTTCACGTCGATAAATCAGATGGACACTCAGTAGTGCCAGGCCACCCTATGTGTATTTCTTTTTCATGTTCATTTTTAAATTTGCCCAAACAACTCCTTCTCACCCCTCTGTCCTCATACATTGATATCATGATCATGCCCACCCTCGGTTGATGAACTTGCCTCATTATTGAGAAAACAATTAGCCAGGAGCTTTTTCATCCCTTCCCAACTGTATCTGCTGACCTACCTATTCTCCACCCTCTGTCTCTGATAAGGGTGAAGTTCCCTTTCCCATTAAATGGTAATTGTTGGGATTATACACTTGAATCTCCTGCCCTCTAGTCTCTTCAAAGATTTGATTCCAGTCTTGCTAAATCGTCACAATTTCCCTTTCTCCCGGATCACTGTCATCAGCACACAAACACCCCTCCAGTTAACACCCAGTCTCTGCTCCCCCTTGTTCTAGGCAGAATGAAGAAAGAAACAACTCATTCTAGTAAGACCTCTATTTCCACCATACTCTTCAGTCTGCCTTGGTCAAGGTCACCCAAATGAGGCTAGGCAGCCTCTCTCTCTCCTGGCTTTACTTCTCTGCAGGTTTGATGCATTTTCCCTGAGTTGCTGGGACACCAAGACCGCTATCTTGCTTCAACTTTCCCTCTTCGTGCCTCTCTTGAGGAAACTTTACATGTGAATGGGCTCACCTGAGAACTCCATCTTGGCCTACTTCTACTATCTATATCTTTAACTTAGAAAATTCATTCAGATCCATCACCTTAAATATCATCTGCATAAAAGTTGAAGAGATCTCCCTGGACTTTTCCTGAAACTCCAGATTCAGATACCTCCTCCTGACTTGTCACTCCCATATGGGAATATACTGGTACCTCAAATCGCCACCACAATAATTCTGATACCATTCTCAAATATGGTTCTTGTCCAGTTTTGTTTTTTTTTTAATCTGTTTTTTGGTCTTTTTTATTGGTAGGTAGCATAACTGTTGACCAGTTTGTCATGTCAAAAGCATAGGAACCTCTAGGAGGAATCTGGACACCTCTTTTCCTTTCTCAGTCTTGAAAATCTGCTCTGTCTCCATCCTTAGCTCTCTGCATGGACATTTCCCACTGATGATTGCACAACCCCATCATTCCTCACGTGGCCACCAAAATGTGTCTCCTAAACTTTCCTAGTCTCACCGCACACGTCTACAACCCACTGGCCACACAGCAGCTGCAGGCATGCATGAAAATGTAACTCAGAGCACTTTCACCACTTCCCTCCTCAAATCTATCCAATGGCTTCCTTTCACATCGTAACTTAGCCCAGTTTGCTCACCCTGGCTTTTGAGACACCATGTAGCATAACATCTTTAAGAAAAATGATATTAAGTTTTTCCTCAATTCTGAGCATTCTCCAGTAACTTTCCAATAAGCTCCAATTTTTAAAAACCTAAGTTAAGCAGAGTTTAAGGTAGTTGCTTACAATCAAAGGACCATAATTATATAGCATAGGACTAGAATGGCATTTACTATCTGGATCTTCATAGGAAAATGTTTGGGATGTGGATAAGTTAAGGACCTATCAACCAGACTGCAAACTCCTTCCATCAGAGACCAATCATGTGTGTATGTGTGGAGTATAATAAGAAATTCATAGGCACACACAGACATAATGATACTTAAGAATTTGAGCTGCTTTGAGTTTGACTTGTAATTTCTCCATGAAATCTGCCTTCTCTCAAAATTCAAAAACAAAACAAAACACTCCCATATTGTCCTAGAGAGGAAAAGAACTGTCAAAGTAAAGGCCTTTACTATGAGACCAGAGGACAAGTTCAACTTATCTACAAGGCACAGTGCTTAGGGCTCTTGATACTTTTAGAAGCCACAAAAGTGTTTTACTTTTTTTTTTTAATCAGAAGAAAAACATAATATAGTAATGAATACAACTTGTATTATATCCATCTTTATACAAAAGCTTCCCTGACGGCTTCCCTGGTGGCTCAGCTGGTAAAGAATCCACCTGCAGTGTGGGAGACCTGGGTTCGATCCCTGGGTTGGGAAGATCCCCTGGAGAAGAGAAAGGCTGCCCAGTCCAGTATTCTGGCCTGGAGAACTCCATGGACTGTATAGTCGATGGGGTCACAAAGAGTCAGACACGACTGAGCAACTTTCACTTCACTTATACGAAAGCAGTCATAAACTGTAATTTTTATCATTTTCTGTGGAGGAAGGGGTCACTGAAAACAAAATTGCTGAAAAGACCTCCATAAAGGTCTTACTACAGCCCTGTTCCTGGAAGCCTTGCTCTCTACAGGAAAGACTGGAGAAGGAGGCTTCGGGATTTCTGGTCCCACTTGAATTTCACTGATTGGGGAAGGAAGGCCAAATGAAACCCAAAAAGAGTGACATAGGGAAGCAAAAATAGCAGCTTTTCACTACATTTATTTTGCTTCTGTTTAACAGACATTTATCTAAAGCTCACTGGATTCAAAGCACTATTCTAATTGCTTTGCAATCACTAAGTCATGTGATCTACTGTCTCCTAGGTGAATACCACGTGAGTATCAAACGCCTTCACTTAACCTCTGCTAGGCTACTTCCTTCTCAGGGTGGATGTGCTTCTAGGACCCAGAGGAATGCAGCACAGAATTCTGAACTTGCAACTGCAATTTAGCAGGCTTGAAATCGCCGAAAACCACCAAGGAAAAACAATGTTAAAGTTTAAGTTATAGTGCCCGGGGTTGACATACATGATGTTCATCTTGCTTCAGATAAATGAAAGAAGGGAAGGGGGAAAGAGAGAAAGAAGCAGAAAGAGAAAGAAAGAAAGGAGAAAGGAGGGAGGGGCAGAGGGAGAAAGGAGGGTGAGCTGTGAGCAATGACAGAGTGTCCTGTGTCTTTCAGACAGCCCCCTCACCCTTGAAGGTGTCTTCCAACCTGACTTAACGAAGGCCAGTCTCCAGGCTTTCCCCAAATATACAGTCAAGTTAAAGGGATGTCACTTCAGCAGGCCACAGCGCAATAATGGCCTATCACCCTGCCTTCTGTGGAGGTATGCACATACTGTGTTATATTTGCTTTGGGTATATATTTACATGTGCCAGTGCCCATTCGTGCTTAAATTAACTGTTACAAAAACATAAATATGATCCTTTCGCAGTGTTTTCCTCTCAATGAATTCCTCACATAGTGAAATTTCAAGTTGAAGCATCAGTTGAAGTTGTGCTAAAGAGAGATCACCTGAACTTTTGTGAAATCCACAACAGACCAGTTTTGCTCTGGCTAAAGAACCTGATGGGAAGAAACTCTCTGTAAACCACCCCATCTCAATTGTGGATACTCAAAAACCCAGGGGGCTTTCTAGATGATTCTACCCAGATCAACTAAATCAGAATCTTCGGAATTGTACCTGGGTATCCGTTTTTTTTTAAGTCCCATAGGTTATGCTGATACGCAGCCAGAATTTAGAAAAATAAAACACTGATTCCTATTTTGTAAATAAGTTCATTTTTACTTTTTTTTTTTGTATTCCATATATAAGTGATATCACGTGATACTTATCTTTCTTCCTCTGGTTTGCTTCACTCAGTATGGTGATCTCTAAGTCCAACCATATTGCTGCAAATGGCATTATTTAACTTTTTGTGGCTAACTAATATTCCCTTGTGTATGTGTGTGTGTGTATGTATACCACATCTTCTTTGTCCAGTCATCTGTCAATGGGCATTTATGTTGCTTCCATGTCCTGGCTTTTGTAAATTGTGTTGCAATGAATACTGGGGTGCATGTATATTTTTGAATTATGACTTTTTCCAGGTATATGCCCCCAAACAGAAAAAGAGTCATAGACATAGGAAACAAACCTATGGTTACCAAGGGGGAAAAGGGGGAAGGAATAAATTTGGAGGTTGCATTGACATACACTGCTATATATAAAACAGGTAGCTAATAAGGACCTACTGTATAGCACAGGGCAAAAAATAAGCAAGAATGAAAAACCCACTGGTTTCATACCAAGTGACTACTAGGACTACTAACATTTCCAGATTAGAGTCCCAGCCCTTTGAATCAATGGAGCTGTGACCTCTTCCATGTAGCCCTACATTTCCCCATCTTTATTCTGGTATGATTTTTTAATTTAAGGTGATTATATACTCAGCTCACTACTTCTAGTTTCAAAGTCTTTTGGCAATTCATTCCTCAATGAAAAGCTTTCTTAGAACTGCAGAAAGGCAACTGTGAGGTGAGGGCTGGATCTCAGGGCAACTAGAGGTCCCCTCAGAGTCAGGTCACACACCGAACACCAGCGACAGCATCACCAGCAGATAGTCTGCACCCTTGTCAGGCCAGGAAATAAAACAAGTCGTGGGATCAGTGCCAACAAAATGGCCCGAGCAGAAAGTGAGGATAATCATTCCAGCCCAATAAAGAATTCTCGAGGACCTGCTGTGTTTTAGATATTGGGCCAGGCATTGTAGGTACCATTCTACTGTCTAGGAGCTGAGAGTATAAGGAGGAGATGTCATCAAACAATTTCAAAATCACACAGGAAGTTATGAGCAGAGTGAGAAAGGGTATTTGGCCCAAGGTGATGCCTGTGAGTAGAATTCCAGAACATGCGACCTTGCGCAATCACTGAGAAGTAAATGAAGGTGAAGCAAGTTAGGGATGTTCGGGAAGTGGACAAAGCAAGGATCAAGGCAGATTATGGTCCGGGAGAGTCAATAAACCGTACCTCTCTGGTGTGATCAAAAATTAGAAAGTTAGGCTGAAAAGGGCAAGGCCAGATGCACACGGTAGATCCACAGTGCAACGTGGAGAATGGGGTTGAGTGAGGCTGGGGTTGAAACGTGATTGTAAGCAGGTGAGCACAGACCATGCAACGGGCCAGGTCAGAGATGGTGAGAGCAGGACTGGACCAGTGCTTCAGCAGTGAAGGTTGGTGTGAATGAACAGCTAAGTCCAATCAGCAGGACTGGTTGGATGTGTGGACTGAGGGGAAAAGTGGGAGAGAGTAAATAAGAAGAGTCAGACACTGGGAGAACATTGCCTTCAGGACATGGGTTTTGAAATGGGTGGAGATGGGCAGTCTAAGATAAAGGCTCTGAACCACGTGAGGGTTAGGGGTGCCAGACTTTAATGGGGTTACCAGCTTTGCGGCTCAGGCTGGCGCAGCCTTGAGTGGTTCCGCTGAATTGGGCATCTGCACTGAGCAAGGCGGAAAGATTGCGCCTGTCTCCTTCGCTTTGGTTCTGCAGTTTACTCATCACCTTGACAATTGGGATTAGTCTTTTCCTAATTCAATTGTTTTTGTAAATCCCCATTCATCTGATGATTGATTACAGGTGGCTATAAACTAAGAAATGATGGCGCATTGCTTGGCCTCCCTTTGCTCCTTCCCTCAGCAAACCAGAGGCCTGGAAAATCTTGGGGTTGCCGCAGGAAACATAACGCACTTTAAACGAGGAGCTGAAGGAAGGTAGAACATTTAAATTAGCCTCCAGTGGAAACCCCAACCCACTTGTTATGGTCATTCTTGGCACCAGAGGCCTCCCTTTTGGCTCAAATCCAGAAATACAAAAATGGTATAAAGTTGCAGGACAGAAAGTTGGCATGGACCCTGTGACAATTTCCTTGTCCACTGACTCCCCTGCCTTGGAATTCTGTCTAGACTTGGCTTCGAGGCACATTCCTTCAGCTTTCAGTAGGCAGAGGTGTCTGACTCTTGCAATGTGTATATGATTTAAAAAGAACGAAGGACAGGCTCTCAACAAACCACTGCATTCTAAAGGTCAGATCTCACTGCTCCAAGTGTGACCGGGAAATGCAAATATATTCCAGATCACACAGCCCACAGGTGCAGCCATGTAGCACTGCAAATATCATGTGCAGACTGGCGGGGTCCTTTCTTTGAGTCTCCAGATGCACAGAGAATGCTTTATGTACAGGAAGACAGAGGCTATATGGGGACAGCTGGGCTTTGGAGAAAAAAAGTATGGACATGTAGTTAACTCTACCACAAATCCCCATGTTCGAGCCACCAACATAGGAGGGGAAAAAAAGAAGCAGGCAGGGGATTTCAACCACACATTCATTCCAAAAATGTGCAGTGTTTACTATATGTCAGACATTTTCCAAAGATACTTTCCTGCCTGTGACAAAATTGCTTATACTAGAAAAATTTGTTTCTTGCCACTTAGAAATCACTATGTAATTCAGGGAGCTGGAAGAGCAGCATACCATTTGCTTCTGATTTATGCCATCACCAGGAAAGTGATTTTATGACTTTTTATTGTACCTAACTAACCTAGTCACTTCTAAATGCCCTGGTGAGAAACATGCCCTGAAATGTGGGTGTCGGGAAGGAAGCAGCCTGCCTGAAGGAGACTGGGAAATGTTCAACTTGAAGTCTAAGTCCCTGTGCCCAATGAATAATTGCCGGGAGGCTTAGCCATAGAGAGCCCCAGATCTTCAAATTTTCCATAGAAAGCGATGCTTACTGTGACGGTGATGGTGATGATGGTTGAATAGGCTAGAGAAAATACTGAAGGAGGTAAGAAGAATGAGGAAAAAGCACAAGACTAATCTAAAATGAGAAAGTGAAGGCAGTGTTCATGGACCTTGGTACCAGGGTATCTTTCATTCAGGGATATTTACTGGGTATCTATTATTTTCAGGCCATGCTAGGTTGAGGGAATATAATAGGAAACAAAGAAAGCAGACTTTCATGAATCTTTCACTATGATGATGAAAAAGAGAAAACTGAAGAAAACAAAATAAAACATAGAATGTCGAGGGCTGAGATGGAGAGGAGGTAAGAGAAAGGCAATATGTGTATAGGGTGTTAATTTGCTTATTGGGTGTTGAAGAAAGAAACACCAAAAAATAACATTTTGGCAGATTCCAGTGGCTAAAGGGAAGAGTCTTTCTTTGAGCAAACAGAGCTAATTCTTTGACTTTCTCATCGTTTCTTTTCCCAGCTCATTGGGTGTACCCTTCACTTTCAGGATACTCAGTTTCATAGGAACATCTTCTGATGGAGGGGCCTGGTGGACTGAAGCACAGGGGAACATTTACAACCAGAGCCTACCTTCTGCACCCTCCTCTGGGCACCTCCCTGATCTGTTCTGTATGGTCCACAGTTTCTGAGCTATTTCTGCTTCTTCCTAATACATCAAGAAACCTGTGCAGGGCTTGTGCACCAATCTCTTCTAAACAAGGGCATAGGGTTTGTTAATTCAAGTCAAGGAGCTAAAAAGAATAATGGTAGGGAGCTGGCAGGTTTCCAGAGTGGGTGTAACTCTTCAGGAGAATTGGGCCGTGAATACTTTCTTTGTTCTTTTCCCTCCTTACATCAGATTTGGGAGGAGGGGGTGTTTTCATTTTAGTATCAATGATATGGAGGAAATAGGACTCCATTCTCTTATTCGAATGTGCCTTGTTAAAGCAGGTAGATGTCTTTACCTTTAAGCTAAATGCATACTGGCACCATTTGGAGTCTGGCCTTGGCTGTCCCTGACTAGCAACCCAACCTTGGCAGCAGGAGTGACTACACCGTGTGAAAGAGGTGGGCACAGGACAGATTTCCTGAGAGTTTATGCATCTTTCTCTCTGCTTTGTCCTTCCTTGGGTTCACTTAGGTCCCACCTAATAGAATTTTAGAGTCTAGGACATAATTCTATAGTCCGGCAATTGGGTAGCTAAGCTGCCTTAGAACCCTTGTCTCTATAATCCTTTATAATTTCATAAGTTCTCGCTTATATTTTTTTACTTCTTCTTCATAGTGAAGTTGTTAGAAAGCTTGTGTTATTTGATAATTTCTTTTTTATAGACGAAAACTTTGGTCTCAGGAAGGCTAGGTTGCTAGTTCAAGGACATGAACAGGTCATTTGGAAACTCTGTGTGACATTTAGCTTTTCTGACTCCAAATCTGTTGCTCTTCAATTGCATCTCAAAAGTACGGAATCCTGCGATTGGATTCGGGCCACAGGTGAAATTCTTGCCAATAGGAAACAAGTCACCTTCTTACCTGCCTTCTACAGGGGAGTGATTTGATCTCCCTGAACTCATGAAGGAAACTGCAGATGAAGCTGTTTCCTGTGCAGTGAGACGTGAACATCCAATAATGACGAGAAGGGGTGACACCGAGAGCCTTTCATTCCCCACCTCCCCTCGCCAGAAGCCCTCCACCCAGGCCTTGGCCCTGATTCCACCAGTGCTTTCTGATCCAGGAGCTCAGCTCCAGTGGCAAGGGAGTTCCCAATTAAGCTACACAGGATAAGCAGAGGTGACGGGCCATCTCCTTCGCCTATCATGGTTCAGCTTTGTCCTCAATTCTGTGGGCAAGCAGAGCACACAGAACACTGAACACATCCAGGAGTGCCATGTCATGGGTGCTAGGGAGGGCTTCTAGGCAGGAAAGTAAGGGTGATGAGATCCAGCTTCATTTGGGACCTAAAACCTGGCTATCCAAGTGGTCCACAAACCCGCAGATCAACATTACCAGAAGGTAGGGGCTAGGAAGGCCAAAACGCAGGCCTCATCTGAGAGCCTGCAATTAGAATCTGTATTGTAACAATATCCCCAAACTCTGACTCCTCTTCCTGTCCCCTGTCTCCCTCACTTTCTCTCTGTCCTCTTTATCCTTGCTGTCTGTTTATCTCACAACACCCACATCTCACAATGCTCACATCTCACAACACTCTTGCTTTGGAATACACTTGAATTCTTGCAACTTGTAGGTACTGTCTTTCCCCTCTTATAGGTAGACAGCACTTTTCTAGGTAAAACTGCCAATAAGTGTGACTATGCCTGTGTGGCTGGCTCCAGAGCCAAAGCCCTTCCCACAATAACCGGAACTCTTCCACACCAGGCCTCTCTGGTCCACTCTTTCCTGGGATGCCTCTTCAGAACAGATGAAAAGCAGCTGTTGTCCATCCCATCAGCCCATAGCAGGAAGCCTTTCTCCAGCAGGTCAGGGCTTTCCCTCCATGGTCACAGAATGACTGAGGGAGCTTCACGCTTCTCCACTTTACTCCCCATCCAAAGAAAGCAAGGCCCTTTTGATATCTGCTTGTCTTGGTATCCATTATTGTTATCGGCTCAAATTGTTTCATTCCCATTATTATACTGATCATGTGGCAGAAGGTAGAAACACAGACAGATTTAGACCAACTAAGGGTAAGTGGCTCTTTCCATCCAATCTCAGGACTCAAGAAGTGGAAGTACACCCTCCAACCTCAGTCCACACTCCAAATCAATCAGATACTGAAGGTGAAGTGAGAATGTATACTGAGGAGGAAACTTAAAATCTAAAAAAATTTAAAGCTGTGCTAAACACATACTTACAGACAAGGTCACGTATCAATTGGAAAAAAAATTTCAGTTGTAAAGCAGGATATTCAGCATTTTTCTGCTTTTTAAAACTATCTATCTATAAAGTAAGGGCATATAAAATAATGCTAAGAATGATAGGCTTACGGGAGATTTTTATTTTATTCTTGAGAAATAGACAAATTCTTTTATAGAGAAAAGCTCAGTCTTTCACTTTTCTCTATAAAAAGCATATGGAATATATATTTAAAGCATATTTTTAAACACATATTTATTTCTTTAGCATCATTATTATCCTCAACATCAGTATCTATATTTTTGGACCTATCTAGTTATATCAGTTCAGTTCAATTCAGTCACTCAGTCATGTCCAACTCTTTGCAACCCCATGAACTATAGCATGCAAGGCCTCCCTGTCCATCACCAACTCCTGGAGTCCACCCAAACCCATGTCCATTGAGTCAGTGATGCCATCCAACCATCTCATCCTCTATCATCCCCTTCTTTTCCTGCCCTCAATCTCTCCCAGCATCAGGGTCTTTTCAAATGAGTCAGCTCTTTGCATCAGGTGGCCAAAGTATTGGAGTTTCAGCTTCAACATAAGTCCTAACAATGAACACCCAGGACTGATCTTCTTTAGGATGGACTGGTTGAATCTCCTTGTAGTTCAAGGGACTCTCAAGAGTCTTCTCCAACACCACAGGTCAAAAGCATCAATTCTTCAGTGCTCAGCTTTCTTTATAGCCCAACTCTCACATGCACACATGACCACTGGAAAAACCACAGCCTTGACTAGATGGACCTTTGTTGACAAAGTAATGTCTCTGCTTTTTAATATGCTGTCTAGGTTGGTCATAAACTTTCCTTCCAAGGAGTAAGCATCTTTTAATTTCATGGCTGCAGTCACCATCTGCAGTGATTTTGAAGCCCAGAAAAATAAAGTCAGCCACTGTTTCCACTGTTTCCCCATCTATTTCCCATGAAGTGATGGGACCAGATGCCATGATCTTCGTTTTCTGAATGTTGAGCTTGAAGCCAACCTTCTCCACTCTCTTCTTTCACTTTCATCAAAAGGCTCTTTAGTTCTTCTTCACTTTCTGCCATCAGGGTGGTGTCATATGCATATCTGAGGTTATTGATATTTCTCCCGGCAATCTTGATTCCAGCTTGTGTTTCCTCCAGCCCACCGTTTCTCATGATGTACTCTGCATATAAGTTAAATAAGCAGGGTGACAATGTACAACCTTGATGTACTCTTTTTCCTATTTGGAACCAGGCTGTTATTCCATGTCCAATTCTAACTGTTGCTTCCTGACCTGCATACAAGTTTCTCAAGAAGCAGGTCAGGTGGTCTGGTAGTTATATAGTATGGTATAAAATTAGTTTGGGGGTTGCATAATTTTATTTATTATTTTGAGTTTTAAAAAAAGTATTTATTGGAAGATAGTTGACTTACAAAGTTTCAGCTGTTCAGTAAAGTGAATCAGTTATACATACACATACATGCACACTTTTATAGATTCTTTTCTGATATAGACCATTGCAGAGTAGAGTTCCCTGTGCTATACAGTAGGTCTTTAATCTACTTTGTATATAGCAGTGTATTTATGTCAATCCTAATCTTCCAATGTATTCCTACCACAGTTACCATAAATTTGTTTTCTACGTCTGTGGCTCTATGTCTTTTTTGAGACATACATTCAGAGAAAATCATAATTCTAAAAGATACATGCACCACAATGTTCATTGCAGCACAATTTACCATAGCCAGGACATGGAAGCAACTTAAAGGTCTGTCAACAGAGGAATGAACAAAGAAGATGCAGTACATATATATGATGGAATATTACACAGTCACAAAAAAGAACAAAATTCTTGCTGCTAGGTCCATTTGCAGCAACGTGGATGGACCTAGAGAGTCCATCTGAGTGAAGTACATTAGACAAAGAAAGAAAATATCACATCACTTACATGTGGAATATGAAAAAAGGGTGCTATACAAATGAAATTAGTTTTGTTGAAGCACCTTTCTGTGATATTATTATCTCAGTAGCTTATTCCCTTCTACAAAAGATCCCCTCAAGGAAAGCACAACTTCTTTTAGCAAAATGAACCCCTAAACCTGGTAATCCTAAAAGGAGAGTCTTCTCAGGGGAAAGGGTAATGAGGCGGTAAGTCTCCCGTCCCTTCCCCGGGACTTGCTCTCACTCTAAGCCCAACCGTGTGATCCATGGTGCTCTTGGGCTTTTAATACTTCTGATCATGTTCAAACTGAACAACTTCATAAGGTTGCCTCTTTGCATAGCTGAAAACATGTTGGAAATTTTACAAATAAAATAATTTACCAATGAATGAGAAATTACAAAATAATGAACAAACCCAAAGCACCATGATTCTCTTACACATACCAGGTTCTTCAAGGAGTAGAGATGGAGCTCACACAAATTAAGCCATCTAGAAAAACAGGGCTGCATCCTGCTCCCAGGATCCACCCCAGCTTTCGCCAAGCTTCCTTCTCTGTTTTTTAAGTGTATGATTAAGCTTTCAGTTATAAGAATGGCATCCACATAAGCCCAGGTGATCAACAAAAGTTTTCATTCTATTTTTATTGGCTTCTCTGTGACATAAGTAAATATAATGTAAAATCATTGCTCCTGCTCTAAGAAGCTTACCATTTCCAGTGGAATATCTAACAAATGCCTAGAATTCATATTGGAGTCCCAAGGAAAAGGTGCAGAAATGTTCTCTATTTGTCACTGGGGTCACAGGTAGATGGTCTGTCTCCTGGATCACTGCTTCCTCAAATCATACCTGACCCTTACAAACCAGCTGAAATGGCCTTTCTTCCACGAAGCCTTCTCTGATCTCTTCCTCACAAATCATAGAGTTTCTTTTCTTCTGAATCCCACCAACTCCCCCACCCCTGTTTCATATACGGCATTTGTCTTGGGAGACATTTCGTAATTTATTACTGTGATTCCTCACTGGGTGAAGAATAAGGGGAACACACTCTCCGAGGAGCATAAAATTACAGCAATGAGGATAATAAATGCCCTTTATTGAGAACGTATAGCCTGGGTAATATAATGAGTCTTTTCACAGTATCTCATTTAGTTGTAACATCTTCTACGCTTCAAAGTGATTAGGTAACTTATCAAAATTGTGCAGAGAGAACGTCCCCTGTTTAATTCATATCTATTTGATTTATTCCAAAGGCCCTGCTTTGAATCACCAATGCCTCTGGCTAGTTTCCAAACCCCTCCCAGGCCTCCTCTCCTTCCACCCCACGAGCCTGGACTGTGGCCACCACACCATGTTCACACAATCTTGTCAACCAGTGAGTACCAGGGCTTGGTGGCAGGGGGCTCCCTCCCTCTTAGACACTGAGCTGAAACAACACTGAAGACTACTTTTTGATCCTATTCATCTGCCTCATCCCTCCTGCTGGGTCTGTACCCCTGCAGGAAAGAAACTTTTTCATCTGTCCGCCAACTCCCACAAACACACCCCTGTGGTGTCTAGAATAATGTCTCATTCCTATTATTTCTGTATGAGCTTTTTGAATAACATTTTTGAGTTAGGGAAAGAACATAGAATAAACAGATTATGTAAGTGAAAATAAAGTACAAGTGATAACACTTACCAGGGAAAGAAAGTCTTCCTGGAGGAGGTGATGTTTTTCGTTTCTTTTGGCTGGGAGGACCTTGGCTTAGCATAGATGAAGGTGAAAGGCAGTCTAGTTGGGGAAGATTGCATAATGGTCTGATGTAAAACACTTCTCAATGTTGATGAGAAATGACGGTGCTGATAGATTTCCTGTGACCATAGAACAGATGAGCAAGAAAGTTTAATTCTGGGAATTTCTGTTTTCCATCCCAAGGATTATTCCGTGGGCCATTATCGTTTCAGTGGATGAAGGTACTTGCTAAAAATAGGTTACTAATGTTTTCCTTAGAGTTACAGCACACGTCAGAAGAGACTAATGACCCAACGCTGTACTGTTTTCCTTTCATTTCAGTTAGCCTCAAACAAATAAACCCGATAAATATTATCAGAGTCACATATGCTCATTAAGGGTTATAGTCAGTGGCTATGTTTGTTTTACTGTGTAATAGATGATGAAACCATGGTGATGAGTGGAGTAAGCTGGGATGGTTTTCATATTTTCCCATCTTAACACTGGAGACTAGCTCATTGTTTTTTTTTTCACTGACTTCTATTAGAAATAGAACAGCTTACTAAAACACTTATTCATTTTGACGTGTCTTAAAGCAGTCCACATCTTCCCATCTCATTCAATGATACATGATAGATGTTTGAAAGTGGTCCTTAAGTATAGCAATGAATGGGAAATAAGTACTTCCAGGGGGTGAACAGCTAGTATAAAAGTTTCAATTAACAAATAGTATTCTTTCATATCTTTTAATTATCCATAACTGAGGATTCTGTTGCTAACCATTTTATGGGTCAGAGGATAAAATTTGACACATGTTATATACAATTTATGTTCTAAAAAGTCAAGATATGCTCTACTGACCTACTGTCTTTTTTTTTTTTTAAGACTTCAGACCTGTAGAAGAAAATAAGCACACTTATTTTCTACTGAAAATGCTACACATTTTCTTATCAGATCCTTTTGGCTGTTATACTTTAAGAGAAACTATGAAAGACAATGGGTCTTCTCATTCTTCCATAAACCCTTACCAAATGGTAAAATCATACCTGTAATCTGGCTTGTAAAGTCTCCTAATCCCCATCTTGTTCAATTTCATTCTGTCAACAGAATGGTCTTTCTAAAATACAGTCAGCAGTGGGGTGGGGGAGGAGGGAGGTCCAAGGAAGTGGATATATGTGTATGTATAGCCATGAAATTAAAAGATGCTTGCTCCTTGGAAAAAAAGCTATGGCAAAGATAGCATATTAAAAAGCAGAGATATTACTTTGCCAACAAAGGTCCATATGGTCAAAGCCATGGTTTTTCCGGTGGTCACGTATGGACGTGAGAGTTGGACCATAAAGAAGACTGAGTGCCAAAGAATTGATGCTTTTGAACTATGTTATTGGGAGAGACTCTTGAGAGTCCCTTGGACAGCAAAGAGATCAAACCAGTCAATTTTAAAGAAAATCAGTCCTGAATATTCATTGGAAGGACTGATACTGAAGCTGAAGCTCCAATACTTTGGCCACCTGATGCTAAGAACAGACTCACTGGGAAAGACCCTGATGCTGGTAAAAATTGAAGGCAGGAGGAGAAGGGACTGGCAGAGGACCAGATGATTGCATGGCATCACCAACTCAATAGACATGAGTGTGAGCAAGCTCTGGGAGATGGTGAAGGACAGAGAAGCCTGGCATGCTGCAGTCCATGGGGTCACAAAGAGTCAGACATGACAGAGTGACTGAACAGTGACATAACTGACTCACTCCATTGTGCAGTAAAAACTAATACAACATTGTAAAGTAATTACACTCCAATAAAACACAAATTCAATCTAACCATATCCCTCTCTGGGTGAAAACATTCAATGGTTTCCTATTAACATAATGCAAACCCCTTTGCAGAACATATATGACTATTCATATCATGGCCTCTTTTAGCTCCTTTTAAAATTCTCCTTTCATTCTGTTATTACTCCCCTCCTATATAATTCACAGTCATCCTGTACTTTGTATGTTCTACAACTTGCAGACTTTTGCCCTTCAGCCTACAAATAACCTCTCACTTAATGTTTAGGGTTAAATTGTTTTAATTACAACCTCATTCAAATGCAACGTCTCTGATTTTTTTTTAAATTTACCCCCAAACATCTAGTGATTCCCTTCTCGGTGTTCCTCTACTATACTCTCCAAGCCTTCAAAACATGACATTTATATCAGCCTGGGCTTCCCTGGTGGCTCCAGTGGTAAAGAACCTCCCTGCCAATGCAGGAGGCACAAGAGACATGGGTTCAATCCCTAGGTTAGGAAGATCCCCTGGAGGAGGGCATGGCAACCCACTCCAGTATTCTTGCCCGGAGAATCCCCATGGACAGAGGAGCCTGGTGGGCTACGGTCCAGAGGGTTGCAAAGCATCAGACATGGCTGAAGCAACTTGACAAGCAACTTCATTATGTTTTAATGTCTACCTGCTCTCACTCACACCTCCACACCCCTTGCTGAGGAGTTTGTCTGTTTTGTAAGTAAGGGCTCAATACAGAGACAATTCCTAGCCCCAAGCAGGTGCTTTATAAATGTTCATTTACAGCACAATTGAATGAATCACAAACAACCCCTCATGAAGGAGGAACACACCCAAAGTGGATGCCTTTTAATGCCCTGATGCTAGTTGTAATTTCAAATGGGAGTTCCAAACGAAAGTCAGAAATATGGCTCTGAACAGTGGTCAAGGAGCTTTAGTGTCTAGATAAAACCACATATGCCTGAGATAGCTTCAGGAGTGGTTACTTAAATAAGGTTCCCCCTTACTTTGTCCACATGAAAGTGCTGTGAACAAATACACTTTCTCCTCTGAAAAAACCCTTTTGATTCTCTGCTGAGACATATTCATTTAGAAAAATAAAAGGTGGTTAGCATATCTCCAATCCTACAGCAGAGATTGTATGTTCTGCAGCCACTTCCACAAGGATTCAGGCCTGTGGTTAGTTTCCAGGCAGATTCCAGGGATCTGACTTAGGAGGGGAGGTACAATCACCCAGGGATGGCTACATAAGGCCAAAGGACATGGGGGCATACTTGATGCTGGTTTCGCCAACATCATCCTAATCTGTTCTTCAGTTAAACACTCCGTGCCATTTCAAAATGGCAGCCATCAGAATGCAGTTATAGAAACATAGGATGACACAGATGGAAGGAACCTTGTTAATACCCTTTATTAGTCAAATGAGGACATAATAGCTCCCACAGAACAAGTTCTATTTGCATAACCAACTTGGGATACAAAGAAAATTTTGGGGTGAAAATAATACATAGAGGCAGCAGTGTGTTGGAGTGGACAGGCCACCAGTTCCGGGGTCAGACCATTCTAGGTTCATCCCTCATCACCTGTCTTACTTAGCCTCTTCAAGGCTCGGTTTTTTCAACTCTATAAAGTGCATGCATGCTCCGTCATGTCCAACTCTTTGTGAGCTCATGGACTGTAGCCTGCCAGGCTCCCCTGACCAGTGGAATTTTCCAGGCAAGAATACTGAGTGGGTTGCCATTTCCTATTCCAGGGGATCTTCCGGAACCTAGGGATTGAACCCGCCTCTCTGGCGTCTCCTGCGTTGGCAGGCAGTCTTTCCCACTGCACCACCTGGGAAAAAGTACATCTTGCTAGACACTTTAGAGGGTTGTGGTAAGGACTAGAGATTCTACAACTGAAGCCTCTTGCTCAGTGCCTGAAAAAAACAGATGTCTTCAATAACCGATGGACTGTTGCAGTGGAAATAGGGGAATATGAATCATATTTGGAGTGGACTTTTGTCATAAAGCTATATAACATCCAAATCTTCTTAGTATTTTGGAGGAACCATGGGGGAGAGGAAGAAGGCTCACCTTCCAGTATGGAGGTTCTAAGGGAGGGTCCCTCCCTGCTGGGGGAAGAGGGGAGTGGACACAGGACACATGATAGAACTCAATCAATCAGAACCTCTGCCCAAGGCTCTGAATCTGGAAGTGACCAGTTACAGGGACACCACCCAGCACCCGACCAGGCTCCTGCCCTGCCCACTTTCTGCAGGAGGATCGGTTGCCCAGGCCTCTTTGGTTCCTGCATGTGCTCTGAGTTTGATGCTTCTGGGAGCTCTCTGACCTTTTCCAGCAAAGCCTTCATTTGTTTAGGTTAAATCAACTTGATTTCTATTTCTAAATAGTAAGACTTTCATTATCACTATAATTCCAATAACAGCAGACCAATTGTTTCCAATCTATTCACTGTCCACCTTAACACCCTTTGTGTTACCTCGTTTCCTCAGTTACAATCACAGTTTAATTTTCTGTGTTTGTGGAGAAAGCTTAGTCTACAAAAATGAAGAGGTTGGGATTGACATATACACACTACTATATATAAAATAGATAACTAATAAAGACCTACTGTGTAGCACAGGGTCAGCCAGTCATCTAGCGCAGGCTTCCCTTTGTGCCAAGTAACCAGTGATTTTCCAATGTTTTTAAGTTTGGGGGAAATATATGACAGATGTGTTGGCTCTAGAAACAATAAAAACAGCTCCTTAAATTGCCAAAAAGCAGGGGGTGGGGGTGGGGGTGAGGTGAGGGAGGGTAAGAAGGTAACACAATACAGGATAAATCAGGAGGGAGTGGGCAGGACTGTCGGTTATGATTGAGGGTAGCGAGGGGATGATGTGGTCAGTAGCAGTAAACAAGCTGGAGGGGGGGAGGAAGTCTTGGACCACAAGCATCAGCCAAAGCAGAAAACTGCCCTGAACCCCACCCTGAAGGAAAAAGATATACAGCTAGAGGAACTCAGGAGGGNAGATGTGTATAAGAGACAGGGGATGATGTGGTCAGTAGCAGTAAACAAGCTGGAGGGGGGGAGGAAGTCTTGGACCACAAGCATCAGCCAAAGCAGAAAACTGCCCTGAACCCCACCCTGAAGGAAAAAGATATACAGCTAGAGGAACTCAGGAGGGCTAAAATGCTAACAGGAACTCAAATGGGTAATAACATTAAAGCGCATACAAATAAATTTAATGAAACAAAGGGAGGGAAATAATGACTCAGTATCCTGTGCAGAGTTCCCTGGTGGCAGTGACTCTCAGCATCCAGGGTACATCAGAATGATCTGAAGCTCTAGTTTAAAATGCAGATCCCTGGGCCTTTTGCCCAATTGGAGCTGCTCTGGTGCTTTTTGCAGGGGCCTAGAATATGCATTTTTTTTTTCTTTTTAAAAAAATTTTATTGGGATATAGCTGCTTATAATGTTGTTAGTTTCTACTGTACAGCAAAATGAATCAGTGCGCACACGTGAGCGCGCTCAATCAAGTCAGACTCTGCAACTCAGTGGACTGTAACCCTCCAGGCTCCTCTGTCCACCTGGTTTTCCAGGTAAGAATACTGGAGTGGGTTGCCATTTCCTTCTCCAGGGGATCTTCCTGACCCAGGGATCCAACGTGTGTCTCCTGTCTCCTCCACTGAAAGGTGAATTCTTTACCACTGAGCCACCTGGGAAGTCCATATATATAAAAATCCCCTCTTTTTTGGATTTCCTTTCCATTTAGGTCATCACAGAGCATTGCGTTGGGTTCCCTAAGCTATACAGTATGTTCTCATTAGTTACGTCTTTTATACCTAGTATCAACAGTGTATGTATGTCAATCCCAATTCTTTATTTCTGTTTGCAAATGTGCTTCTAATGCAGGTAGCATTACTTGCTCCGTTGCAGATAAGCCCAATGAAGTTGCTTAATTTCAACAGGTGCAATGTCATGCCACATTGTCCTGCGGGGGGCAAGGCTGGCTCTGTGTCAGTTTCAAAGATCAGGATGGCCACCCACCCATGCCCTCACAGACTGCCACGGGAATGGGGTTACCCTCCTTATCCACGTAGATGCTGCTTCTCCAGTGGGCTGGGGAGTGAAGCACCAAACCAAAGAGGATTATTCTTGAGCTTTAACATCCGATGGATTGGGCTTGCTGGGTTTTGGACTTGTTTGGGACCCCTTTGTTCATTCTAATGTCTTCCTTTTGAAGTGGCAGTGTCTAGTCTTTTCCTGTCCCACCCTGTATTATGGATGCACAGAATTTGTCTGATTTCACAGGTTCACGTGGAAGAATTTTGTGTCAATTTGAATCGTCCCTGGCATCTCACCTATATCTGGTTTAACTGACATTTAGATGAGACTTTGGATATAAGACTTTGAAGTTGACACTGGAACAAATTAAGGGGGCTGTTGAGGTGGAAACAATGTATTTTGCAGGTAAAAGGGGTTATTTTGAGGGGCTGGGACAGAATATCACAGACTGAACGTTTGTGTCCCCCTAAAATTCACATGTTAAAGCCTTTACTCCAATGTGATGGTGTTTGGAGATAAAGTCTTTGGTAGGCAGTTAGGGTTATATGAGGTCATGAGGGTAAGGCCCTTATGATGGAATTAGTGCCCTTGTAAGAAGAGACGTTACAGCACGTGTTCTCTCTCTCTCTCTTGTGAGCCACCTATAAGCCAGGAAGAAGACCTTCACCAAACCTGTCCACACTGACACCCTGATCTCAGAACTGTGAGAAATATGTTGTTGCTGTTTACCATACATTACTATCCATTCTTTTTTCTTTTTATGAATTTTTTCTCTTTTAAAATTTTTTTATTGGGGTATAGTTGCTTTACAATGTTGTGTTAGTTTCTACTGTACAGCAAAATGAATCAGCTATTTTGATAAGGCTGCCCCAGCAGACTAAGACACATACCTAGAAAATGATAAGGTTGGAATTTGAACCCAAAAGTCTTATTGGAGGATTTTTTCCCTTGACCAACTACACTACACGTTCAACAGCCCTTTTTGCCAAAAGATCTCCAGGAAGCAAGCCTATTCCTTTCTTCAAGTATATTTCTGTCTCCAACTTGTCACTTATACCAAGGGATAGAGAGAAGTGTGACTTGACTGAAGATTCCAGGTGCCGGAATTTCTTCTTCCTCCTGTCTCTAAGTGGCTGGACAGAAATCCCCCACCTTTCCCCGCATGACGCAGTGTAGACAGGACACCAAGGGAGGGAGCAACTGGATCTCTCACTACAGGACTCGACCATGTCACCAACACCTATGCTGAAATGAGGTTTCACCAGATGCAGCCTGGCCCCCGAGGGGACCACATGGCTGTTGCGAATCCAGGAGGGTCCACTGATGACGCACACTCCAAGCAGCTCATCAGACCACCATACCCTGACCTTCTATGGTCTGCTAAGTATGGAGCACTTGGAGAAAACACAAACACATATTTTTGTGTAAGGTAAAGGATCTGCAGCAGCATTCCTGGTCTTTAGATTAACAGGCACAATAGATCAGGTTCTCAGGTATGTGGCGGCCAGATTTGAATCTTGGTAAGGAGTTGGCATATGGTTACAAGATGGTGTGACTGGAACCACACTTCTTACAACAGGAAAAAAGGGTCCCAAGAATGTTTACAGGTTGAACATGGGAAGTGCTGAGGGGGGAACCAAGTCAAGAAGGTGCCCGTGCAGATGTGGAGTTCAGCATTTTGTGGAGACAGGGGTGAAGGACCATTATGGAAAATGCGTGGCAGGGTGAGGGGCACTGAAAGAGAGGTGTGCACCACTAGTCGAGGGGCAGGTGTTTATCATGGGGCCAAATCAGGCAAGTAGCACGGCTTCCAGCAACAAGAGATGTCTGTCACACCATCTTCATGAATCCCAAACTGAATTGCCTCAGTTTCCTGCTTAAAGCCTTTCAGTCCTTGCCTCTACATGAAGACTGTGACTGGAAAGCCTCTGCCTGCCGGCCATGTCTGTCTTGCGTGCATTTCAATACCCTCATTTCCTGACTTCTCTCCCTCTCTAGCTTCGTTCCTTCCACACCCTCTCCCGTTTGTTCCTGGAGGGTGTCTACCCTGCCTCAGAGCCTTGAGATATATATATAATTTTCTTTTTTCCAGACTAGACTGCTCCTCCTCTTGACCTTGGCTTAGTCATATTCTTCTGGTCTCACTACGAATACCCCAACCCAAGTCTCACTCCTTGCTTTTCTCAGCACTGCATGGGTGCATGGTCAGATCACATTGCGTGTCACCCACCTAGACTCTGAGGTCCATGAGCACAGGGACTACATTTGTCCTGCTGTCTCCCTGATGCCCACAGCACCTTACACACGTCTGGCTCTTAGAAGATGTTCATTGAGTATTTGTTAAGTGAATAAATGAGATGAAAACCTCTGTGGCAAGAGCTGAGCTGTCCTGTTCATGCCAAGATCCAGCAGTCCCCTGATGCCAGAGTCAAAGGAGCCTGGAGAGAGAATGTGGCCTGGCTTGCCCTGAGGGCAACCCCTCTGTGACACTCTGGCTGGAGGCAAGCAGAAAGGTGTTGCTGCCAATCAGAGTCACAGCACGCATCCACACACAGTGGAGGGATGCACCTGGGGCTGAGGACCAGTCTGCAGGCCATGTGCCGGCTGCGTGCCCTGGCTAAACTGCCTCAGTTTGAACAGGGATGCTTTCTAGCTGGTCTGCCAAGAGCTGGGAGCCTTTGGTAATTCATATAAAGACACAGTAGGGGCCATCCAGAACCTTGTCAATAATGCAAAGGAGTGCAGACCAGCAAGCCAAGGGACGGGGGCAAGAACATGAAAGAACTTGAGGACATGGATGGCTGAGGTTTAAAGGTTAATTGGCCAGCTCATTAGGCCACAGAGGCAGCCTCTGTATCACAGAAGTGCATCAGCCAACCCTGAAGCCTCCCACAAAGGCGGGAGTCAGTGGCACTTTGTCAAGATGCACTGGTCACTTTCACATGATCTGGCCCTATGTAACTTGGAGGGAAAAGCATACACCAAGGGAACCAGAGAGACAAGACAAAGGAGGATAATTTTTCCTAGTTTTTGATCAAAAACAGCATCCCCACTGGAAGGAGTGGCCTCTGTGTCTGACCAGAGTAGCACTTCCATAAATTTGGGTTCTCCTCTGCCCTCCCCTTCAACCCTGAACATCTGGTCACCACAGCATCCCTTGAGGAACACGGACGCCCTCCTTGCCTCGTATCCCTTTTCCTGTGGGCACAGATAGACCTGGAGAAATGAACACATTCACCTTGTGTTATGGATTTGCAAAGACTCAGAACAACCTTTAAATCATCTACCCTCGGGGAAAGCTAAGAGGATGGGAGCCTTAGCAGGAACATTGCCAGTCTTTCTGATAGTAGAGCTCAGCCTGGTCCCTCCACCCTCAGAGCTTCATCCCCTGGAAGTCAGATCCATGGCTCCCTTCTGCAGATGGTTCTTGCAATTGCTGTTACCAGTGATGTTGCAACCTGTTCTCTCTTCTCTCACTTCCAGCAGCAGCCAGAGTATCAACTAGTCAGCCCTTGAAAGAGGAAAGCTGTTCCAGGTGCGAGTCTGTGGCGGGTTATGTGTGTGTCCAGGCCCCACCTTGCACTCACTCCCTCCTAACAGGGGCAGGAGGTGGAAACATTGCTAGACAGTCTGTTTCTGAGAGGGATCAACCTGCTGCTGAAAGATTTATCGTCAGAGAATGGTGAGGCAGGAGAAGGCCTTTACTTGAACCAAAATTGGTCATTCAGAG
Organism: Neotragus moschatus; assembly: GCA_006410615.1. Classification (NCBI taxonomy): domain Eukaryota; kingdom Metazoa; phylum Chordata; class Mammalia; order Artiodactyla; family Bovidae; genus Neotragus; species Neotragus moschatus. The sequence goes on along the minus strand of SJYA01000579.1, from coordinate 319,693 downwards.
TTCATTGTGTAACGTGATCATTTATTTATATTTTATATACCTTCTCCCAAGGAGAAGAGGATGCACGTGGGACCATGACCTCATTGAATGTGGTGTGGTCGACTGACTGTCTTACTGGACAGCCTCTTAGAGACTTTTGTGTGTAGCTCCTTGGAAAGTTGCTTTAACCCTTTCGGTTCTGTGTGAGCGTCAGTGAGCCGGGAGACATGAGGTTTTACCTTCTTTATTCACATATGTTACAAACAATGAGACCTGGCTCTTGGTTCCAGCAGATGCCTGCTCTGTACATACACGTATCTCTCCCCAACCGTTCCTGAAAGAGGGCATGGCTGGTGAGAAGTGTACTGTTCTAGAAATCAGAACACCTTCTCTGTTCACAAAGCTTTAGGCTTGTCAGAGTGTGATTATGCCATTCCTATCCATGGTTATTTCTAGGATATAACTTACTTCACAGGGAAGGTAACAGAGGTCTAAGGAATAATTTGCCCAAAGTCATTGGCCAGAGCTAGGATGTGCACTTGTTTTGGGGTGCTAAGACCAGAGCTCTGTTCTTCAAGTTTCCTAAAACCATCTCAGGAGGATAATGACGGCTGACAGGAGGAAATCTTAGAAGAGTCTGCTTGCCGTTCCCATTCAGCCCCTCAAGGTTAGGTAGACCTCCTGGCCTCCTGATTCAACATGACCTTCCGTCTCTGAAAATAGCCATCAGTTCATTGCATAACTCCTCACCCCCACCAATGAACTGTTCAAACCTGACCCTCAGCCAGTTGTCCCACATCCAAGCCAATTGGCCAAATCCAAGCCGACATCCTCAGCCAATTGGGAAGGAGGCCTCATCCTGGATTGGCTATTTAGACTAGAACAAGGTGACACAGACTTGGGCCTCTGTGGAGTTTATTTAAGGCTGAGAAGGGAATGCCCGGAATCTTTGGTTGATGACTCTCAGAAGCCACTCCTATTTCCCTCTCTCTCAGTCTTGTCTGGGATTCTCTGAAAGCTCCCTCTTCTTCCTTGAGATGATGTAGAATACATGGGAGGTTGGTTCAGTCAACACACTTCCTCCACCAAGTCCTTCCTTGCCTGCCTCTCAGCCTGGTGTCTAAGGGGAGGTGTACACTGGAGTTCTGGCCAAGGAGGTGAAAGCACCACTCCCTGGGCTGGATTACGGGATCCAAAATAAAGAGGCAAAGATGTGCTCTTCCAATTTTTCGCTGACTGGAAAGCAGATGTTATGCCTGGAGGGGCTGAAACCATCTGGAAAACATTTTTTTTTAAAGCTGTGGAGCTAAAAGATCACTGGATTAGGATATCAGCCCCGGACATCCCGCCTTAGACTTTGTAACATATAGAGAAAGGAAAATAAAACTATTGGTTCACTACCCCATGAGTTGGGCATTCTGATATTTGCAGACAGAAGAATTAGCTTCTTGAGCTTAGAACTAATGGGAACTTGACTTCTTTTAAGCCTGTGAAACAGACTTAAATGATCTGAACATCTCAACTTTGGCATGGAGCCCAAGGAAGCCATCTATATACTTTATATTTAAGAAGGAACATACTTCATATTTAAGAAGAATGGTCCTTGAGATGTTAATTCTAAATTTTCATTCCTTTACAGACTGGAACTTGATAAAAGGATCCTAATCAGCTTCTTTAGGTTATTTGAGAAGAAACATATAGAAAACCTTGGGTGAAGAAGGTTATTGCAACCATAGAAGAAACATGGAATGATCTTGAAAACTGACCAGATGTTATAGCCAAGAGTAGTTGGAAAAGACCCTGATGCTGGGAAAGACTGAAGGCAAGAGGAGAAAGGAGTGACAGGATGAGATGGCAGGATGACATCACAGACTCAACAGATGTGAGTTTGAGCAAACTCTGGGAAATACTGAAGGAAAGGTAAGCCCGGTGTGGTACAGTCCATGGGGTCACAAAGATTCAGACATGACTGAGCAACTGAACAGCAGCAACATTCCATTTACTACTCATTCATTCATTTGTGGATTTATTCATCTTGCAACTAATCTTTTTACTGGCCACAAATAGTCATGCCAGGTGCATGGATTTGTGGTAAACATGATTTATCTGCTTTCAGGAAACTTTAATGTGGAGATCTCAAGGCAGATGATTCAGCAAGTGCTGCCTATAAAATGTGATGAGCATTTGGATTGTTGGGATCTGCACACATTTCATAGAAAGATGGAAAAATACCTCAGCACAGCTAAGAATAAAAAATCCAAGCCCCACATCCTCAGCTTTTTGTTTGTTTGTTTGTTTCTCCTAGCATTTGTTTTCTCCCAAGAAGCAATCTGAGAAGACGGGTTTGAAACCAGTCAGAGTCAAATGCCAGTCTTGGAAGGTGATTGGATCCCCTCCTGCGCAGTCATGGCGGCTGCTTCTGGAGTGCTTACACAGCTTTGTCTATCTGCTCCAGTTGCCATAACAAAATACCACAGCCTGTGTGCCTTCAACAATGCAAATGTCCTTTCTCACAGTTCTGAAAACTGGAAGTCCGAGATCAAGGTCCGGCAGGTCAGAGTACTGCTGAGAACTTTGTGGCAGATGCTTTTCTGCCGTGGCCTCACATGGTGGAGAGAGAAAAGACTGCTATATCCTCTTCTTATGAAGGCACCAAACTTGTCAGATTAGGGCCCTGCTCTTTGAGCTCATTTAGTCTTTGTCACCTCCTTTCAGGCCCTGTTTCCAAATCCAGTCCCATTGGGAGTTGGGGCTATCATGTATGAGTACTGAGGGGCTGGGAGACCTGAACATTGACACCCTAACAATGACTGAATCTTCCTGCCTGCGGGACACTCCTTACGGGCATCACAGAATCAGAAGAAAACTAAGGCCAGTCTTCTTCGAACATGGCTCTTTGGGTACTACGGACTTTTCCTTCAAACATCCTAGTAGAAAAGGATGTGCTTCCCTGGTAGGCAGCAAAATTAAACCACCTGGAGGGCACAGCACTCAGGGTCTCCCCTGCAGAGCACCCAGGTTATCCACATCAAGCAGCTCCCACAGCTGGCCAATGGGTATTTCAAAGGATGCACATGGAAAAACTGGAGAGCCACTGGCTGGGGCAAGGGGTGTGGATAAAGGAGAGAGGCTCCCGTGGGATATAAAATGTGCCTGGGGATCTACTTGGGTCTCACACATGTAAGTAAAAGCCAGGGCTTTTCAAGTGGTTCTCTAACAGAGGTCAGGGTCAGAGATTTGCATTCTCATTTAACAGAAGGGTGTGAGTCATGTCCGACTCTTTGCGACCCCATCGAATGTAGCCCAGCAGACTCCTCTGTCCATGGGATTTTCCAGGCAAAAATACTGGAGGGATTGCCATTTCCTCCTCCAGGGGATCTTCCTGATCTAGGCATTGAACCCGTGTCTCTTGCACTGCAGGAGGATTCTTTACTGCTGAGGCATCAGGGCATTGTTTAACAGAAGAGGAAACCCCAAAGAAGTGAATACACCAAAGTCATAGGAAAAGTCTGTGATAAAAGCAGAGTTTCAGGGACTTTTCTGGTGGTCCAGTGGCCAATGCAGGGGACACAGGTTCAATCTGTGGCCTGGGAACTAGTATCCCACATGCCGCAGGGCAACTAAGCCCATGTCCCACAGTCACTGAGTCCATGGGCCACAGCTACTGAGGCCCGTGTGCCCTAGCACCCCTGCTCCACAAGAAAAGCCACTGCAGTAAGAAGCCCCTGCGCCTCAACCAAAACCAGCCCCTACTTGTTGCAACTAGAGAAAGCCCTCACATAGCAATGAAGACTCAGCACAGCCATGAATAAGTGAATAAATCTATTAAAAAAATAAAAAAGAGCTTCCCAAGCCCCAAACCACTGACTCCTGCCACTACCAGGATGCCTGCACAAGTCCTAATCCAGGAGAGGACTTGATCCAAGAACCCATCTCCCCTCCTGATTTAAATCTCTGATGAACTCATGTACACCTGAGATGGAAAAAAAAAGAAAATAAATAAATAAATAAATCTCTGATGGTTCAGTTTCGCTTTTAACAGTCTTAGCTACTGCTCAAGGGTCCTCTCCCAGAGTTTTCCAATATATGAAAGACAACACACCTGGAAAAAAGAGAGTCCTGAGGCTCTCAACTTCAAAATTCAGATTGGCATAAGCCAAGAGCCCCCAGGGAAGGATAGTAAAAAAGTAAGAATTGCATATTTCCACATCTGGTTTCAATGAGACTTATGTCAAATAATTTTATTATTTGACAAAAGCAATCCAAAGAAGTATTTTGTTTTTTTCAGGATACCTTGAAATGTCATTAAAATTCACCTACAACTACACAGACACAACGTACCACCTGTCTGTAGTGTGAGATCAAATGAGAAAACAAGGACCTGAG
>SJYA01000579.1:270998-315188 GCA_006410615.1 Neotragus moschatus | reverse complement strand
CTCCAGAAAAGGAAGAGACATGACCTGCTGTAGGCTGGGAGGGTGGGTGGGGAGGCCAGCGGGAAGGGGAGGCCATGCTGTTGCTTATCTTAGCATTCCTGTTCCCACCAACCTGAGGCAAGCAATCTGTTTTCAACTTGACACCAATCAGGAAATGGCTCCACTAAAATACCCTGTTGGCTCAAATGAGACATATCTCCAGAAAAGCAGAGAACACCACCATGGACCTGCGAGCTCACATGGGAAATGTCATTCCTGAGCCAGCAAAGGAACAAGAATAGTCATTTTCTAGAAAATAACTGAGAAAGCAAACCTGCAAGAGGAAGTTTCTAGAAAATCATTTAGTAACAGGTACTGAATGTCTACAGCAGTGTAAACTCTTTGGTTGGGTCACTCCAGCCCTTTGAATTTATCCTAAAGATATTTTTCCATTCTTTTTTTTTCTTTTTGGCCATATGGCTTGTGGGATCTCAGTTCTCCAACGAAGGATCGAGCCCGGGGCCTTCAGCAGTGAAAGCGCTGAGTTATAAATACTTTGCTCCAGGGAATTCCCTCCTAAAGATATCTTCAAATGTATGAGAAAGGATGGTTATAGTTCAGAGATAGTCCTTCATGGTTCTCTTGTATTCCTACACACTTTGTTGGATATGCCAAGAATGCAGCATCCTATTTCTTTACCCAGGCCATGTCTCAGAATGGTGCTTAAAGCAGGTGTCCTTGAAGGATGAGGTAATGTCTCCTGGGACAGAGAGGGCTTGCCTACTGCTTACACAGCAGAAGTAGATTCCCAAAGCCCGATATTCCTCAGCTGCAGTGCCAACCTACCACATTCACAGCATCCATCTGGGTCCATGAAATTACTTCATTTCTTAGCATTCCTGGGGGCCAGTGGAACCAGTGGCTTGCTGATGCTTCTGCTGTCTCTGGTGATATAGATAATAAAGTCCCTTGTCTCTGATCCAGTTGTCTTGTGTCTTCTGCCAGCATCCATAACACAGCAACAGGTTTACTTCTGAGCTAGTAAGTGAGTAAAATCAAGTTCCAAACCTGTCACTTAAGACAGCATTGTTAAGTAAAAGCTATGAAGCTAAGTGACATCCAAGTAGAAAATGATTAGATTAATTATGGTATACATGTATCCAAAGAATGGTGCAGGCATTTCAAATGACTTCAGGGTGCATATTGATTGACATGAAAATAATATAACAGTATATTTTTGAGCGAAAAGAGCACTTGAGAGTATTTGTTTTTGTTGTTCAGTCACTAAGTCGTGTCCCTCTCTTTGCGACCCCATGGACTGCAGCACGCCAGGTTCCCCTGTCCTTCACTGTGTCCCGGAGTTTGCTCAGCTTCATATCCATTGAGTCAGTGATGCCATCCAACCATCTATCCTCTGCTGCCCCCTTCTCCTTTTGCGTTCAGTCTTTCCCAGCAACAGGTTCTTTTCCAATGAGTCGGCTCCTTGCATCAAGTGGCCAAAGTATTGGAGCTTCAGCTTCAGCATCAGTCCTTCCAATGAGCATCCAGGGTTGATTTCCTTTAGGACTGACAGGTTCGATCTCCTTGCAGTCCTAGGGGCTCTTCTTCAGCACCACAATTTGAAAGCATCAATTCCTCAGCGCATTATGCTAAGTGAAATAATCCAAACAGGGAAAAGCAAATGCTGCATGATATCAGCTGTATGTGGGTTTTAAAAAAGTCAAACTCATAGAAACAGACAGGAGAAAAGTGGTTGCAGGGGCTAGGAGTTTGCAAGAAATAGAGAGAGGCTGTTAAGACTTGAGGTATAGATGAATAAGGTCTGAGGATATCTGATGGATATCACTGTATCATGTTCTCACACAAAAAAGGAAGTGATGGGTGTGTGCATTAACTAGATGAGGGGAGCCCTTGCACAATGTGTATATGATTCAAATCACAGTGTACACATTAAATATCTCATAATTTTATATGTTAATTATACCTCAATAAAGCTGAAATTTAAAAAGATGATCTGCCACCATTGTGAGTTGTACCATAATTCATCCACAAAGTCTGAGAGTTAGCCTTCAGTCTCGCTGACTCATGTCTACATGAATCCTTTTTAAATCTCTCAGATGCCCCCCTTCCAGCTTGTCTCCCTGCTTTGGCTTGATCTTAGTCCTCTCCAGCATCTTTCTGGAGATTGCACTCATCTTTAAACTGGTCTGTGTCTCCCTTCCACATCTCTGAACCCATATATAACTCTGCTATCACGTTATTTTTTCTTTAAAAAAAAAAAAAAAAGCCCACAAATCAGAGCATGTCACTCTTTTGCTGCAAATACTTTAGAGCCTCTCAGATGCTGACAAAAGGAAGCATCATCAGCTTCTGCAGTGTCACCAAGCTTCTTTGATGTTGTCCCCCTCAACCAGCCGCCCTGATTTGTTCCTTTTGATTCCTTGCCCTTCTTTATGGAATCCACTACCCTAAACCCATCAGGCAAATGCTTATTTCAAAATTCAGCTCCTCCAGGAAGTGTGTCAGAACTGCTTCCTCAGAGTCCAGTGCCATCGTAGGCAAATTCGTCAACATACTCACCATCCTGTGCTTTTATCTGAGACTTTCTCCCCTAGTAGCTTGCGAGTTCTCTGAGGGCGGAAACCACATTTTATATTTGTATCATCCACATCTAGTCTACACTGGGCACAGAAAGAGTACCTATACATAAAGGGAAAAAAATACAGTGAAAACTTCAGTGCCTGTGTTCACTCCTACTATCAAATCTTTTTTAAAAAATAATCTAAAAAATGTAATTATTGGGGGCTATGCTGGGTTGTCATTGCTGAGTGGGCTTTTCTCCAGTCGCAGTGTTATGCCTTCTCATTGAGGTGACTTCTCTTGTTGCAGAACATGGGCTCTAGGGCACAGGATCTTCAGTAATTGCAACACCCAGGCTCTGGAGCACAGGCTCAATCATTGTGGCCCACGGGCTTAGTCGCTCAGCAGCATGGGGGGTCTTCCCGGATCAGGAATTGAACCTGTCTCTCCTGCATTGGCAAGTGGATTCTTTACCACTGAGCCACCAGGGAAGATCCCACTATCAAATCTTAATTCTAAAAAGTTCTAAATTAAGAACCCCACCTGACAGACTCAGTGTGTTGCCATCAATACTTTGTGGCCCAGAAAGGAATGAATCAGGTGATTCTTACCTACAAAGGATCGTGCTCTGGAAATACTTGTTTCTGTGTGACACAGAGCAGCACCCTTCTGCCACCATTTGAGGGAGAAAGCCTTTAAGTCCATATCCCTGGGACAAAAGCCATCGGGAATAACTAACCCTGTAACAGCATAACTGTGCTTTATAATATTATTTTAGGAACTGGGCATACTAAAGTGCTTTAAGCCTTTTCAGTAATTTATTAATGAAAACAGTCAAAGACAGAAATCAGTGTTAACTCGGGCAAATCAAAGCAGATGAAGAAAATAAAGCATATAAAAATCTTTAGACAGAATGACTAATCCAGTAAGATGTGGACCTGAAACTGGGCAACGGGTTTCTAGATTCTACTGAAGATTTATTACTTGGAATTGGATTCTAAAGGGGCTTCCCTGGTGGCTCAGGCGGTAAAGAATCTGTCGGCAATGCAGGAGACCCAGGTTGGATTCCTAAGTAGGGAAGATCCCCTGGAGAATGGAATCTTCTAATGGCAACCTACTCCTGTANACCTGAGAAATATCAACAAAAAAGTGGGCTAATATGGGGCCGTTTTCATTAATGCCATTCCAAAATATGGCCACAGAGGACAATAGCTCAGGAAGATTCTATCAAAGAGCAGAGAACTGGCCACAAAAGCAAAGGGTCAGAATGATTCTCAGAAGGAAGAGGGGCAGCTTGACTAGCTGAGCAAGTCCTCATTCTACTATTTGCTGGTTGTGTTCAGCTGCACATTCATTCATTTATTTAATCATTCATTCAACAAACACTGTTACCTATACTGTCACAATGTTACAAAATTACATGAATGAATAAAACCAAAGTTTATATGTGCGGTGATGTAGCAACTACAAATGTTTCCCACCCACTCTGGTTTCCTGTTCTTTCTCCCCTATCAGACTGTGTACGTTGGGTGTGTGGCTGTGAGGCGTGCCCATCAACTCATAACCCCAAACCTGAAGTGGACTTCATCCTTCAAATAAGATTTTAGTTTCTCTTGCTGGGGACTGAGTGAGTATGTTCATGTAGACATCNATATGACTGGTGAATACTCTCTCAAATACATATATGTGTTTGTAAACCGATGCATTAAAGCTCTGGAGGAGAAACAATGTGCTAGTATGGTAGGATGAATATATATACACACAGAATGAAATGTAATACTGAAAATTTCATTCAGGAAAAAATAAGGAAATTCCTTGGTGGTCAAGTGGTTAGGACACTATGCTTCTACTGCAGAGGGTACAGGTTTGATCCCTAGACTTGGAACTAAGATCCCACAGGCCATGAAGCATTGGCCCCCAAAATTAAAACAAAATAAAAAAGAGAAAATATCTAGAGGCATGAGGAAGATTAGAAGAAGAACAAGTGGAAAAAGACACTCCAAATTTCTTCAAGTTGATACACCATATATTTGCAGCATTTCTCTTAAAAAAGTTTTTTTTTAGTGCCATTAAAGTTCAGTCCTCTGAATTTCCAACATCTCTTGGATTCATGGACACTTGAAAAGTATTTGCAATATCTGGAATGCTTGTGTATTGTGCAAGACTTTCTCTGGTTTCAAACATTATTGTCTGGACCTGGAAGCAAAATGGAGCATCCTTTTGAAGGCACTAATGGGATCCTCCTTACAAATACTGATGCCATTATATACAATGACTGCTGCAAGAATAAATTCATACAGGAACAAAAGACTGACATGAACACAAAATCTACATACCTCAAGTCTCAGCTTCCAAAGAAATAGCCAAGGTCACTATGAGAAGCAACCTTTGAAGCAAGGAGTGCAGATGAGGAGCTATGCCCTTTTGTGGGTAGTTGCTTTTTTCTACCTCATGAATTTAATGGCTTAGAACCTAGTGAACATCACTAGCGATTGGGCAATGGAGCATCAAAGGTCTCTGGGGAAGCAGAGTGGCTGCCAGATTTGACACCAGATCCGTTTGTGGGGTACATTCCAGTGTGAGTGACATGAATCATAGACTGAGGGAGAAAGTTATCTGCTAAACGTTGCATTAGTGACCCATCTTGCAACTACCTTGGAAGGCGATCATGGATGGCAATATTTTTAAAGATATAGCCACCTGGGCAATTTCTTGTGTAGAAGGAATGGCATTACTATAACAATTAGGTAAACTATAAAAATTATTTTCTGTTTGGCATTCAGATTTGTGCAATGTCACAGGACCTCCAAGACATCTATGGGGTTGCTTTGTGGAAGCAAATCAGCCGAAGGGTATGTCTGCAGTTTGCCAAACACAGAATAGCAGAACATTAGTCATTTCTTTGCGGTCTTCAAAATGGCAATGGAGGCTTCACTGGCTAAAGGACAAGAGGCTGTCCTGCTGCATACTGGTTAGGATAAAAGTTCACATTCCTGCTGCTGTTCTTTATTCCCACAAGAATCTGCTGTAGAACATGTTGCTCTACGTAAGCAAGAAGACATAGCAGTTATAAACACACGTGCACATACAATCAGAGCCTTAGAATACATAAAACAAAAACTAACGTCATGAAAGGGAAGAATACACCACTCATCAGTAATGGTTGGAGACTTTGATACAACACTTTCAATAATGGTTAAAACAACTGCAAAGAATAATGAAAATCTAGAAGATTTCAAAAGCACTAGAAAGGGACTAGAGCTAACACACAACTCTAGATGTCACTCAACATGAGCAGAACACATATTATACTCAAGTGCATAGAAAATTCTATAGGATAGATCATGTTAGGCAATAAAAGGAGTCACAGAAAATTTTAAAGGATTGAAATCAAATAAAACATAACATCCCATGCAATGAAATAAAATTAGAAATCAGTCATAGAAATACACTTGAAAAATATATAAATATGTGGACATAAAATAGCAGCATCTTAAACATTCAATGGGGCAAAGAAGACACCACATGGAAAATTAGAAAATACTTTTGAGATAAATGAAAACAAAAATGTAAAAGTTGTCAAGGATGTAGGCAACAGTGTCAGACCAGAGAAAATTGTGGATTTACAGAAGACATTTATGGTCCCAAAGAAGAATCTTGACTGGTCAGTGCTCATGTCTAGGAAAAAGGCAGATTGAGTAGCCTTTGGACTTTTTTCTCAAGCTAGAAATCATAACAAATATTTTCTTCTTCCTTGGATTAAGTGCAAGTGGTAAAGAATCTGCTTGGCAGTGCAGGAGACCCAAGAGATGTGGGTTTGAACCCTGAGTCGAGAAAATCCCCAGAGAAGGAAATGGCAACCCACTCAAGTATTTCTTGCCTGGAAGATTCCATGGTGAAAGGAGCCTGGTGGGCTACAGCCCATGGGGTAGCAGAGAGTCAGACCAAACTGAGCACCAAACTAAGCACACCCGTGTTCATTTCACTGCAAAGTAAACTACTCATTGTTATCAAAAAGTTGCTAACTCTCTCTTTCTTAAGATTTTTTTTTAATTTTAATGTAGACCATATTTAAACTCTTTATTGAATTTGTTATAATATTGCTTCTCTTTTTTATTTTGGCCACAAGGCACATGGACTCTTATTTCCCCAACCAAGGATCAAACCTACATCCCCTACATTGGAAAGTGAAGTTTTAACCACTGGGCCACCAGGGAAGCTCCTCAGCCCTTTTCTTTGGACACTATCAGCAGGTTGAAGGCAAGTGGCATCCATTGTTGAACTTTCTAAGGATTCTCATGATCTTCTTGTCTCATTCACAGTCACCCTTTGTCCTGCCCACGACATGCTTTCGTCACATGTGAGGCCACATCAAAGAAAGAAGCACTTGTCACAGCAGGGGATGTGTCAGGTCCAGACACTTATGATAGTTCCTTCCCCTGAAAAAAACTAGCCTACCAGGTGAGCAAGACACATACATCATTTCAATGCCAAACCGTAAGTTGCTGAACCCTGGCACGCCTAGGAGACTGTAGGGTTGCACAGGAGGACCTTTAACCCAGAAGAGGAGTCAAGAGAAGGCAACTGAAAACAAAAGTCAAGCGCCAGAGAAGGGGCTCCTAGGCTGAGCTGTATAGCACAAGTAGGGGACATCGTAAGAAAAACTATGGGAGATGAGAAAAGCAGGGACAAAAGCAACTGGCCAGCAAGGTGTGTTCAAGGGAATTAGAGGTGAACCGAAGGCGCAGAGGGGCTGGTAGAGGAACTGAGGGAGACGAATTCAAAGACTCAAGGAAACCAGACTGTGGAGAGGATTCTGGAAGGACAGAATTTTGTGAGTTTGGTCACAAGGAGTCACTGAGAGGTTTTGAATGAGGAAGTGAGATGGTCAAATAGATCCTTAGAGCAGGAATCTGGAAAATAAATCTGGGGGTTCAGCTGGTGGTCAAGAACACTGGGACAAGGAGACCTGTCAATCAGTTATTACAGTATTTATGGCTACGAGGGAATGAAAAGTGATTTAAGAACCCCTAGGGGTGGGGTTATTTATGAGGTAAAATGAATGGGACTTTTAAAGTGATTAAACGGAAAATGCAAGAGACTGAGGACACAAAAGGAACTCCTGGGTGTGTGACTGAGTGTATGATGGCCCAAGAAATAACACAGAGAAGGTAGATGGAAGCTGATTTTGAGGGAAATAAGGTTGTGTTGGAATTTCCCAGGGAACATCCCAGTGGACATGACTGGTAGCACAAGGATGTGAGTGTGGGGCTTGAAGGGAGGTCACAGTTACAAAAATAAATGTGTGAGTCATCTATACCTAAGAGGGGGATAAACAAGGACGTGCAGTTTGATGACTCACACAGGAATGAGGAGAGGGGAAAGAAAAATCTCTGGAAAACCTCCTCAGTGAAGTAGATGGCTCTCCATTCCTCCGGAATCAGAGTGTTCAGAGCCACTTTTCTCCCATCACCAGTTTTAGTGGGACTTTTTCATCTGTTCAGAACTCTCCAAGCACCAGATCTTTCTGACAAAGCAAAAATATTTTTGCATCAATGGTGCAAGAGATTAAAAGCATTAACCCTCCTTGTGAAATTTAGACTCTAAGGGACTATAGATTGTCAAGTATTTTAACACCATGGAATGAACCACCAAGAATAAAATGTCAGGTTTAAACAGAGATTTTTGAAGCCAAGATGGGCAGCAAGGGGTACATTCCCTCTCCTCTCCATTCTTGCCCCATCCTTTTATTCCAACCATCTTCTTCCAGGATTCTGGTCTCATTCAGGGGATGCTACCCATTTCACCCTGAAGAACGGCAGCAGGGTCCATCAGTGGAAAGTGTATCTACCACAAGCAAATTATTCCTGTGCTAATTTGGGTCTCCTCTGTTGCTAAAATAAGCTAATACAGTTTCTATATTTTTCTCCTTCTTACTAAAGATTTCAGGAGAGTAGGGTTATATGGTGGAGGGTATTATTTGTCATCCAATTTCATTCTCTTCTCTTTAGGCTCATGGTTAAGCAACACTTTCCACTTCCCCGGGCAATGATCATCTGACTACTTTCTCTCCAGTGGAGTGCCTGCCACTCCTGCACGCAGACCATCTAGGCTGTGGACAGGCTTCTTCTGCCCTGCCCCTCCCCCCTACAGGTAGAGCCTGGGCATGGATGCCACTCAGATCCCACCATGAAGATGGGGTCTTAGTACTGTTATGGGTATATGTTTTTTCCTTCTTTGATGTCTACATGAACATACTCACTCAGTCCCCAGCAAGAGAAACTAAAATCTTATTTGAAGGATGAAGTTCACTTCAGGTTTGGGGTTATGAGTTGATGGGCACGCCTCACAGCCACACACCCAACGTACACAGTCCGATAAGGGAGAAAGAACAGAAAACCAGAGTGGGTGGGAAACATTTGTAGTTGCTACACATCACTGCATATATAAACTTTGGTTTTATTCACTCATGCAATTTTGTAACATTGTGACAGTATGGGGAACAGTGTTTGTTGAATGAATGATTAAATAAATGAATGAATGTGCAGCTGAACACAACTAGCAAGTAGTAGAATGAGGACTTGCTCAGCTAGTCAAGCTGCCCCTCTTCTTTCTGAGAATCATTCTGACCCTTTGCTTTTGTGGCCAGTTCTCTGCTCTTTGACAGAATCTTCCTGAGCTATTGTCCTCTGTGGCCATATTTTGGAATGGCATTAATGAAAACGGCCCCATATTAGCCCACTTTTTTGTTGATATTTCTCAGGTCTGAGGGCTTTCTTAGAAACTAAATATTCATAAACAATGGTTCTAGCTCCTCCTTTAGAAATGTGTTATGTTTTATAAAAACAGAACTGTGTAGGCTAGTATTCACAGTCAGAAATCTTATTGGGTCATTCCTTTAAATGGGAATCCTGCAGAAGAATTTCTTTCTTTTTCTTTCTTTTTTTTGTGGCAACACCATGGAGCATGTGGGACCTTAGTTCTCCAATCAGAGATCGAACCCAAGACGCCTGCATTGAAAGCGTGGAGTCTTAATCACTGCATCACCAGGGAAGTTCCCTGCTAGAGAATTTGTCTCTCAGGAAATAGGACAGGTATGCTTTCCTCCCCTGAAGTCCTCCTTTAATTTTTGCACTGTCCCAGAACAATCTGGAAAAATTGACAAGGGAAGAAGGCTCCTCTGGCCCCAGGTAGCAACCACACAATATGAGTAATCATCTTCTTGTTGTGTAGGAAGCACGTAACAGGAAGAGCTTGGCAATGATATGAAAATAACTTTGCCGCATATTCTAATAATTTCTGATATGGCTTTTCTACCTTTCTGATTGACTTTGCACTACCTTTTGATCCAGGCAGAGAATAAACTTTACTAACCCCACAGAGATCCCGCCTATCCAGTTCTCAGCTTCTTTTAACATTTATTTTATACACTGGAGGATGGTTGATTAACAATGCTGTGTTAGTTTCAGGTGGACAGCACGGTGATTCAGTTGTACATACACATGTGTTTATTCTTTTCCAAGTTCTTTTCCCACTTAGGTTACTATGGAATATTGGGCCAAGCTCCCTGTGCAATATAGTAGGAACTTGCATAGAGTACAAGTTACCTGAAAGCCAAGGAGCATTCTGTTGTGAGACCGAAAGGCCACACTGAAGCATGGCGAAATCAGCTTTTTTTGTATATGCTTAATGGCCTGAGTGTGTAGTCTTTCAGAACCCAGTTTATGCATCATGTAGTAACAAAGCAATTATATTTTCTATTTGGAAATTTTTCAGAACAATTCTTCCCAATTGGCCGTCTTGACAGTAAAATCTACAAGTGTGGCCCCATCCAGCATGGGAAATTGCACTGTATCACCCATGATAGATAGAGTTACTTAGCTCTTGTCTCTTGAACACTGGAGATTGTCAACTGAAACACAATTTTCATTTTAGTTTATCTGCTATTAAGCTGCTCTTTTGATTCTAGCTAAGTCAACAGTTTCAGCTGCTGAAGTTTTCCCACAGAATAATGTTATAATTAGTTGGATAATTGGAAATTGTGTTCCTGACCAAGGACTCATCAGCAAATAAATCACAGATATGACCAACAATATGTCATATAAGCAAGATACAACAACCAGAAACCTTCAGAATCATTTGAATTAGTAAAATTATGACCTCAGACCCATAAAATGGGCAGGAATTTACAAATAACATAAAATACAGGCCTAATGTGTCATAAATTTGGCCAATCTGAAACTAATAGAAAGATAGCTATTGTAAACATTGAATTAAGACTTTTGTAGGATAATGTGTATGGCCTGGGTCTTCTAGGAAACAAAAGCAATCTGTCACAGCAAGTTTAACTGATGCATTCTTTATTCCTCAGTAAATTCTGCTGCTGTAAATATGTCAAATAAAAGCCAATATTATTTCTTGAAATGCAAGACCTTGGAGAAGACTGTTTAGGACAAAACACCAACAGATCTTAAATTTAAATTGTTGATATGTCTGTCTATCTCCGTATAAAATGAGCTGACTCCTGGGGTGCATGAGTGTGTGCAGATGCCTGTGTACCCTCCCCACAGCATCTCACACACACACACACACACACACACACCTTCCCTCCTCCATAATTCCTTTAGTGTCCATCTCTAATCGCTGAAATGTGAGAAACAACATGAAGAATGCTCATTTTCATGGTTCCTTTACACTAGCAGTTCTTAGTTAACATGAATTCTCTTGATGTTGACTATTTCTGGTCACATTTTTGGTTGGCAAAACTGGATGGTTCTATGGGTGTCTAGTTGGTAGAGACCAGGGACACTACCAAATATCCCAACACATAAGGGCAGTCCCCTACAACAAGGACTTATCTGGCTCTAAATGTCAGTATAGCCAAAGTTGAAAGACCCTGCTTTACAAATATCCATATTGCAGAAAATAGGAGATTCAGCCAGTCAGCTTACTTGGATAATTCATGACCTTCTATCTTATTGCTCAACAAAAGGTGCTACTCATCAGTAGCCTTCTCATAGTAAACCTGCAAAGAAAGCAGGAAACTTGATTATCTTGTTCATCTTAGTGATCTCACCTTGGCACATTAAGGTGGTTTAATGAATATTTGTTAAGTAAAGGAGTAAATGGACAGAGAAGAAAGGAAGAATGGGGAAAAAAGGAAGTGGATGGTGTTAGGGCAAAAGTTGACTTGATCTTGATGAACTTGCTTCCTTTTCCTTTACTGTCTTCCAGACAATCAGTAGGCACAGGTTAATCTAATATTTATTGTTTACTAATTACTGCAATTAGTGGCTTATCATATTTAACTGATTGTGTTAATAGTCATAAAAGATCTGTTATTGACAATCACTATACACTGATTTTTATTGTTGTTGTTTAGTTGTTAAGTCATGTCTGACTCTCTGCGATCCCATGGACTGTAGCCTGCCAGTCCCCTCTGTCCATGGGATTTCTCAGGCAAGAATACTGGAGTGGATTGCCATTTCCTTCTCCAGGGGATCTTCCTGATCCAGGGATCGAATCCATGTCCAGCACTGGAAGGCGAGTTCTTCACCACTGAACCACCAGGAACCCACTGGTTCTTGTGAAAGTGAAAGTGAAGTCGCTCTTCACCACTGTGTCTGATTCTTTGCGACCCGTGGACTGTAGCCCACCAAGCTTCTTTGTCCGTGGGATTCTCCAGGCAAGAATACTGGAGTGGGTTGCCATTTCCTTCTCCAGGGGATCTTCCCGATCCAGGGATTGAACTCAGGTCTTCCACATTGCAGGAAGACAGTTTAACCTCTGCACCACTTTCAACAGTATTCAAAACTTAAATTATTTACAAAAGAGCAATAAAAAACCTAGGACTTCATTCGAGTTCGTAGCAGGTTGCTTTGCATTGTTTTCCTTTGTTTGTTGGTTCTCTTCTTCAGTCTTCTGGTCTCTCCCCAGCCCGAAGCAATATCCTAGGGCAAGAGCAGGACTCTGGCTCCTTTGCTGGATATCTACAGGAAAAATGGAAAGTTATGCCTGCCAGCCATGGTCACAGGGAAGGGGCTGGAAAGGGCAGGGAGGTACAATGATATATATTAATAAAGCTCGGGCTTATTTTAACACCTATTACCACAGTTTTTTCTTTCTGTTTTCCTTAAATCAAAATCCTGTGTCAGCGTGGTCTCTATTATAAGAAAACAACCAAAGGCTAATAAACAAAACCCTGTAAGTTTCTCTGTAAAGGCATTTTTACTTAGTTCAGGGTCTACCATAGTTTCTATGTGTTAAAGTCAATCATAAAATAAAGGCTAAAGTAGTGAATGCATTTTGTGTGCATCTGCTCTACTGGGTACTGGACCCAGAAAGATAAAGGATCCTTCTTGTGAAGGGAACCACGGATTACCATAAATAATGAAGCACTGATCCACAGCTGGAAGAGCAAATGAGTAAAATTACAAGGTGATAGATACAGCCCTGGAGAAGGCAATGGCACCCCACTCCAGCACTCTTGCCTGGAGAATCCCATGGACAGAGGAGCCTGGAAGGCTGCAGTCCAAGGGGTCGCTGAGGGTTGGACACGACTGAGCGACTTCACTTTCACTTTTCCCTTTCATGCATTGGAGAAGGAAATGACAACCCACTCCAGTATTCTTGCCTGGAGAATCCCAGGGATGGGGGAGCCTGGTGGGCTGCCATCTATGGGGTCACACAGAGTCGGACACGACTGAAGCAACTTAGCAGCATAGCAGCAGCAGATACAACACAGGCTGATCAGATTGGTCAAATTCACCAAAAGAATGCCATTCGTCAAACAGAACACTAAAATTCTTGATCAACATTAGTCACACAGATAGGCATTCTTACTTCCAGTCCCTTCTAAATGCCCTTATACCCCCTCTTAGTTTGCATTCCAACAACACTTTAAAAACATGAATCAACTGTCAAGTTCATATCTCATTAAAAAATTGTTCCATATTTTTATAGGCATCTACAAGCAGGCAACTCAATGTTAAACCCCACCCATGATAAGTTAACTCTTTTTCTGTAGATAAAAAATACCAACCTAAGTTTACAATTCTTGCTATCCTCCCGTAAAAGTTCATTCTTCTCAGACTGGGCACTTTGCCATCTTTCTCATATTTTGACCTAACATCCATCATCCTTGGTCTTAATCTTCTGTCTACAGCTTGAGATATATATTTCTGGTTAAGCCTATGATTACTTCCTGTCTCAGACACTTCATCTACTCAATGGGCCCTTCACAGGCCTTGGAAGAGCATATTCCATGTTGATTCTACACAAAACCTCGAAACAACAACCAACAAAAATCAAAATACCTTAAACCCAGGCTAATACAGGAGCAGACAGAATAGGCTGAAACTTTCCAACTCTGGAGGCTCCCCTTCTTGTCATCAATTTCCAACAGGGAAACCGAAAAGTGAGTTAGGCCCTTGAAACCTGACTTAAAGAGGCAGTTGGTAATGTGGGCATATTCCCAGAATACATCCTGGGGTAGACCCCCTCTAACCAGGTTGCTGTTTTTAGACTCAGACACGTTGGCTCTAAAAGCCACCACTTCACTCTGTAGGCATTTCATACAGACGAAGTTGCTCTTCTAAAAACTTCCCCGATAAATGTACTAGATGAGTCCAAACTACCTCATAACCTTGGAGCCAGCCTGTCTGGAAGGTGCCAAAATAACCAGGCAAGTGGGCTCATCAAAATCTTTCATGAGCTATCTGGAAGCAGGTAAAAAGGAGAAAACAGAATTCCAGATGAAGTTATGCGGAAAGTCAGGCCAGGCAAAGGCAACCGTGTGCCAGAGGACTGGATGCTTCCGGATAACTCTCCCTCCTGCGCTCCCCTCCCTGGGATATGGTGGGAGAGATCAGCAGCTCACACCTCTGCTGTCTTCATGTTTCATTGCACCTAGTGACCGGCTCTGACTGTCATAAAATAAAACAACACTCAGCAAGTGCACATTGGCCCACGGCCCATGAGCAGAAGCTGAGTGAACCTGGGGTGACACGCAGCTGCCCTGTGGGGTAGTAAGTCAGAGAGGCAGGTGGAGGGACACCCTGTTTCTCCAAGTCACACTTGGAAACCAAGCTGAGAGTCCAGTGGCCTTTATCCCAAGTGATCTATGGCTTTCCAGACCTCAGCCCACCCTTGGCAGAGCTTTGGCCCAGGTGACCCAAAGAGGAACTGTTGATTTTGGAAACGGCTGAGGCTATATTTCTGCCACAACAAAAGACTGGGTCTCCACTCTCTTTTACTTAATAAAAATTTTATTACTCTGCTTGCAGTATATGTTCATTTTAGAAAAAGCAGCAAGAATAAAGAAAAATTAAAAATAAGTGACCACCTGGAGATAGTTTTTGGGTATTTTAGGCTATCTCATTCCAAAGATTTTCTTCTGCATATGATATACCAGTGTATACTCTCCAAAAGTGGAACCATACTATCCAGGATCATTTTTTTAAAGGAAATTAGTACTGGGTGTTCATTGGCAGGACTGATGTTGAAGCTGAAACTCCAATACTTTGGCCACCTGATGAGAAGAGCTGACTCACTTGAAAAGACCCTGATGCTCGGAAAGATTGAGGGCAGGAGGAGAAGGGGATGACAGAGGATGAGATGGGTGGATGGCATCACCGACTCAGTGGACATGGGTTTGGGTGGACTCCGGGAGTTGGTGATGGACTGGGAGGCCTGGTGTGCTGCAGTTCATGGGGCCACAAAGAGTTGGACACAACTGAGTGACTGAACTGAAATAGAACATATCTACAGAAAAGTGTACTCCTCAATAAAATCACTATTGTCTTGTAAATTCTCCCTTCTTTAGTAACTCATTGTGGTTTCTGCAGCTACAAAGAATTCACTGGGTTTTAACAGTCACTTGGTATTTAACTGTAAGGATCTTCCAACATTTACCTAACCAACTTCTGGTCCGTATTTTTAAAATGACTTTCCCATTTTTCTATTAGGTTGAGGCTGAGTGTGATTTTTTTTTTCTTATTGATTTCTATATGTACCCTACCAAAAATAAAGTTACTTTTGAGCATTTTGAAAATATAAAGTAATGAAACTAGACTTCTATTTACTAGTGTTAGGAATTAAAAGAATTGACTCTCCCTCCTAAGATAAATCAATTAGCAAACTTTCCTTGCTTTACTCTTTCATTTGTGGTGAGGATAATGCTAGACTTTTGTCTCAGATTGTAGCTATAAAATGCAAATGCAGTGTCTCAGGTATTGTCCACACACTCTCTCATCTCTACATAATTCAGAGTCAAAGATCCCATCCAGAAATAACACTGTGGTGAAGTGAATGGGCTGTGATGTTAAACAAATCTGGATTCAAGCTCTTTGGGCAACCAGTTGTGACATTGGCAATATAATGTGCTTCATCTCAGTTTCAGTTGTTTCAGCTGTGAAATGGGAAGAGTAATAACGCCAACTTCACAGGGTCTTTTGCAAGCATTAGATGAGGCAACACACATAAAAATAATAAGAGCTAATAATAAGAACATGACAGCTTCATTTAGGCACTGTTTTACAGGCATAACTCCTGACACAGAATGACAACTTAATAAGTGGTGGCTATATTACATTAGGATTATTACACCTGTTCTTCACAGGCTGTAACAATTAGAATGAGAGATTCTGAGCCCAGGGAGGTAAGAGAGAGATTTTAAGCACCACCTGCTATAGAACTTTGCCTCAGTGATGTTGATTTCTGTCTGGGAGTACAACACAGAACACACTAGTAAGAGACCAGCTCAGGGTGCAGAGATTGCAGTTCTGAGCTGAGAAAGAGTCTAATCATCAGGGTTCTCAGGAAGGAGCGCAGAAGCCAGGAAAGTTCACGGTCATACATCAGAAAACCAAGTCCCCTTCTCACAAGTCTACACACACACACACACACACACACACACACACTCACACTTAGGTCAAATATTTCTCCTGATGAATAAATACTTACTTCCAACAAAGAGAATATTTAATAATTGTATTCCGGTTAGAAGTTCCTGTTATAACTGAACTGCTGAATTTACCATTTTAAAGGACTGAAGTTGAAAGTGATGAAATTATCACACAGAAAAGGACTCTCATCTACAATTTGAAGCTCAGGACGCTCAGTGAAATAAGTTAGGCATAGAAAAACAAATACTGTATGATCTCATTTCTATGTGGAATATTATAAAAAAGCTCATAGAAAATTAGTAGATTGCCAGGGGCTCGGGCATAGGGAGAATGGGGAGAGGTTGGTCAAAGGACAAAAACTTCCAGTTATAAGACAAATAAGATTTGGGAATCTGATATCTAGCAAGGTAACTGCAGTTAATAATATTTGTATCATATGCTTGGAAGTTGCTAAGAGAGTAGATCTTAAATGTTCTCACCACACACAAAAAAAATATTGTAATTACATGAACTGATGGGTGTGCTAACTAAACTTACTACGGCAATCATTTCACAATTTATATGAGCAACAAATCAAGTTTACACCTTAAACTTATATGTCCATTATATCTTAATAAAGCTGGAAAACACCAAAATAAAGCTAACTCATACAGATCTAAAACTTATTTCTACCCTTTTTCTTCCTTTCTGTTATGTTGAGCTTCATTTTTAACACATGGTAGGAAGTTTTGTTTAATTAATTTTATTTGGAAATTTTTGTTCTTAGCAATCCATGGGCAGAAAGGACTCCCCTTAAAAAAAAAAAAAAAAGCAAAGTCTCATTTTTGCTTTCAAATGAGTAAACTTAGACTGAAACTTATCCCTTTCTTGCTAGAAGCCAAAATTTAAAAATGCCAACAAACCATAGTATCTAAATATATGGCCGATTTCCTAAAAGGAACTATCTGAGCACTTATCTGGCTTTGGACTATAGCATGTAAAATTGTTTTTATTTATAGTCAAAATGTTTAGTACTTCTAAATATGTATAATTTTGTTTTCATCTTTCTTTTTTGAATTAGATCACTGGAAAAAAAATAAAATCTTAAAAACATTTAAGTTTAGTGATTCTACTTTTATTTCATTTTGTATTAAACAATTATCTATCTACCTATATCATTTAACACTGCTCAATTCTACATAATTAAATTTATTTCACCATAAATTTTAAAACAAAGTTAAAATTTAGTTAAGGGTTTTTTTTGTTGTTTAATAATAGCCATTATTATGGGCTTCCGTTAATACCAGTAGCTCAGCTGGTAAAGCAACTGCCTGCAATGTGGGAGATCTGGGTTCAATATCTGGGTTGGGAAGATCCCCTGGAGAAAGGAAAGGCTACTCTGGTCTAGAGAATTCCATGGACTGTATGGTCCATGCGGTTGCAAAGAGTCAGACACAACTGAGCGACTTTCACTTTCAAGCATTATTAAAGGTTGAAATATAAAATAAAAATACCATCTTCCATTGTTACTCAGGCAAATCTGGCTGAAATGATAAACCTAAAATATTTTCATATCTTATATTAATCAAAAGATTAGTATATTAAATAATAAGCATTTAACAATGCTTATTACTAAACAAAAATAATAATCATAACTAAATTTTTGAAATCAACCTTGAATCTTCATTGGAAAGACTAATGCTGAAGCTGAAGTTCCAATACTTTGGCCACCTGATACAAAGAGCAGACTCACTAGAAAAGACCCTGATGCTGGGAAAGGTTGAAGGCAGGAGGAAAAGGGGATGACAGAGGATGAGACAGTTGGATGGCATCCCTGACTCAATGGACAAGAGTGTGAGCAAACTCTGGGAGATGGTGAAGGATAGGGAAGAGAGGCATGCTGCAGTCCACGGGTTCGCAAAGAGTCGGACATGACTGGATACTAACCCTGGATACCAGTGTTATCCAAGACTAGAATAGGAAGCTAAATATTTGCTTTAAGAAAGGGATTGCTATATATATATTTTTTTCTTCCAATCCGAAATACCTATCCTATACCTGAAGACAATATATGTCTTCAGCTTCCAAATAATTTTTTTATTGTGGTAGAATACATGTAACATGAAATTGGTCATTTTCACTTTTTTTTCTTGGCCATGCCATACAGCATGTGGAATCTTATTAATAGTTCCCCAGTAAGGAATCTTCCATAAGCCTTTTATCCTTATCCATCAGAGGGCAAACAGAATGAAAACCACAATTGCAGAAAACTACTCAAACTGATCACATGGACCACAGCCTTGCCTAACTCAATGAAACCATGAGCTATGCCATGTAGTACCACCCAAGATGGATGGGTCATGATGGAGAGTTCTGACAGAACATGGTCCACTGGAGAAGGAAATGGCAAACCACTTCAGTATTCCTGCCTTGAGAACCAATGAACAGTATGAAAAGGCAAAAAGATAGGATACTTAAAGGGGAACTCCCCAGGTCAGCAGGTGCCCAATATGCCACTGGAGAAGAGTAGAGTAATAACTCCAGAAAGAATAAAGGGAGAACCAAAGCAAAACCAACACCCAGTTGTGGATGTGATGGGTGATGGAAGTAAAGTCCAAAACTATAAAAAACCATATCGCATAGGAGCCTGGAATGTTAGGTCCATGAATCAAGGCAAATTGGAAGTGGTCAAACAGGAGATGGCAAGAGTGAACATCAACATTTTAGGAATCAGTGAACTAAAATGGACTAGAATGGGTGAATTTAACTCAGATGACCATTATATCTACTACTGTGAGCAAGAATCCCTTAGAAGAAATGGAGTATTCCTGATAGTCAACAAGAATCCACAATGCAGTACTTGGATGCAATAGCAAAAATGATAGAATGTTCTCTGTTCGTTTCCAAGGCAAATCATTCAATGCCACAGTAACCCAAGTCTCTGCCATGACCAGGAAAGCTGAAGAAACTGAAATTGAATGGTTCTATGAAGACCTACAAAACCTTCTAGAATTAACACCCAAAAGAAGATGTTTTTTTCATTATAGGGGACTGGAATGCAAAAGTAGGAAGTCAAGAGATATCTGGAGTAATAGCAAATTTGGCCTTGGGGTATAAAATGAAGCAAGAAAAAGGCTAATAGAGTATTGCCAAGGGAACACACTGGTCATAGCAAACACCGTCTTCCAACAACACAAGAGAAGACTCTACACATGGACATTACCTGATGGCCAATATCAAAATCAGATTGATTATATTTTTTGCAGCCAAAGATGGAGATGCTCTATACAGTCAGCAAAAACTAGACTGGGAGCTGACTGTGGCTCAGATCTTGAGCTCCTTATTGCCAAATTCAGACTTAAATTGAAGAAAGTGAGGAAAACCACTAGAGCATTCAGGTATGACCTAAATCAAATCCTTTATGATTAAACAGTAGAAGTAGCAAATAGATTCAAGGGATTAGATCTGATAGACAGAATGCCTGAGAAACTATGGAGAGAGGTTTGTGACATTGTACAGGAGGCAGTGATCAAGATCATCCCCAAGAAAAAGAAATGCAAGAGGGCAAAATGATTGTCTGAGGAGGCCTTACAAATAGATGAGAAAAGAAGAGAAGTGAAAGGCAAAGAAGTAAAGGAAAGATATACCCATTCCAATGCAGAGTTCCAAAGAATAGCAAGGAGAGAAAGCCTTCCTCAGTGATCAATGCAAAGAAATAGAGGAAAACAACAGAATGGGAAAGACTAGAGATCTCGTCAAGAAAATTAGAGATACCAAGGGAACATTTCATGCAAAGATGGGCTTGATAAAGGACAGAAATGGTACGGACTTAACAGAAGCAGAAGATATTAAGAAGAGGTGGCAGTGATCACTCACCTAGAGCCAGACATCCTGGAACGTGAAGTCAAGTGAGCCTTAGGAAGCATCACTACAAACAAAGCTAGCTAGCGGAGGTGATGGAATTCCAGTTGAGCTATTTCAAAACCTGAAAGATGATGCTGTGAAAGTGCTACACTCAATATGCCAGCAAATGTGGAAAACTCAACAGTAGCCACAGGACTGGAAAAGTTCAGTTTTCATTCCAGTCCCAAAGAAAGGCAATGCCAAAGAATGCTCAAACTACCACACAATTGCACTCATCTCACACGCTAGTAAGATAATAGTCAAAATTCTCCAAGCCAGGCTTCAGCAATACGTGAACTGTGAACTTCCAGATGTTCAAGCTGGTTTTAGAAAAGGCAGAGGAACCGGAGATCAATTGCCAACATCCACTGGATCATTGAAAAAGCAAGAGAGTTCCAGAAAAACATCTATTTCTGCTTTATTGACTATGCCAAAGCCTTTGACTGTGTGGATTACAATTTAAAAAAAGGAAATCAATCCTGAATATTTATTGGCAGGACCAATGCTGAAGCTGAAACTTCAATACTATGGCCACCTCATGCGAAGAACTGACTCACTGGAAAAGACCCTGATTCTGGGAAAGATTGAAAGCAGGAGAAGGGGATAACAGGATGATATGGTTGGATGGCATCACCGACCTAATGGGCATGAGTCTGAGTAAGCTCTGGGAGTTGGTGATGGACAGAGAAGCCTGGCATGTGCAGTCCATGGGGTCACAAAGAGTTGGACACGACTGAGTTACTGAACTGAACTAAATCAGGAATCAAACAGATGCCCCTTGTGTTGGAAGCGCAGTCTTAACCACTGAACTACTAGGGAAATCCCATCATTTTAACCATTTTTAAGTTTAGCGGTATTCACATTGTCATGCAACCATCACCACCATATCCAAACTTTTTTTATCTTTTCAGACTGAAACACTGTACCCTTTAAACAGTAACTCCCCATTCATTCTTCCCCTTTATCCTGGCAAACACCATCTATTTCCTGTTTCTATGAATTTAACTATTGTATGTACCTTGTTCAAGTGGAATCATACAACAGTAAACTGTGTTTTAAGGTGCAGTGTGATTGTCTTAATTTTAGTGCAGTTAATCAAGCAAATTCTTTGCTTTAAACTATAGGATCAACCCATCTTTGGTCTATATACAAAGACCTCATGGTTTGGCAATGGAATCTAAGCCTTGCTCTGATGGGGACCTGCCTTCATCAGGCAAACACAAAGCCCCTTTATTTACCCTATTTAGCTGAACCCTAAGCAGTCTGACTGGCGTTCTGGGTTCTGCCTATATACTTTGTGTTTCTGATGTGCAAACTCAGTCATAAAAAATATCTACAGTACTTGCTTTAAAAGTACTTGCTGCCACTTAACTGTAAACAGACTTGTAATTTGGCTGTAAAAATTCACGACTTGCTGAAAGGAGCTATAATAAAGTCATAATGATTGCTGGTGCAAGCACCATCAGGGAGGCCCTGGATGGTTGGCTGGCCAAGAAGCATGGTATGCCTGCTGGAAGCTGGGTGAATTGTGGGTGACAGACACCCAGTATTGCCCTTAGAGAGGTGCACCTTTCCCATGATCTTCAATGTCCAAACACATCAAGTGCTGAAGAGCTGATGGTCATTGACCAGATGGGTCAACATCACAAGCCCTATTGGGTGGACAGAGGCTCCCTTCAAGACACTCAGGTCCTTTGAACAATGCTGATCTTTCTCTTTTTGACAAAAGGATGAGGAGCAGCATCTGGAAATGAAGGCTAGAGATGGACGCTGTTTCATGCCCCCAAACAGCTCTGGTTGGCAGTCTAGATATCATCCTTCATTTTGTGTGTGATGAAAGAGCACATTTCCTTTCTCCGGGGATTGATAGAGGAAGGTTCAGCCAAGAAAGGAGGTTATTTATATTCATTCTGAGGTGGGAGGTGAGGCATACAACCAAAGTATGGGCTGTGTCGGAAGAGACTTGAGGACCAGAATGACCTGGTCACAGTGGGCCTGTATCTGCCATGGGGAGCGGGTGTCCAAGAAAGTTCCCATGTGGAGCATCTGGCTCAGTAGACCAAAGTCTGATCAGAGCTACAGTCTCACCAAGATCACCCACCTCTCTTCCTTCCCTGAGATATCTCTCTCTCTCACTCTCTTTCTGTGAGTCTTTATCCAGGGGACAGTGTGGACTTGGGGTCCCCTACATAGGAGCTGTTCTTCAGGTGACCTCATTCTGACTGAGGCCTAGATAGACTTACTTCTCATTCCAGATACGGCTGCACAGCACTTCAGAGGAGGAGAGTTTGACCAGAGAAAGAAGCTGCCTCACCTTAGCTTTGCCAGCAAGTGGTCCGGGCTCCAGGATGACAGAAAGGACCTTGATTTAGAGTCAGGAGCTCTGAACTTTGGAAAATAATTGTACCTGTCTAGGCTTGACTCTCCCTTGGTAATACAAGGGGATTATATGCATTTTTCTGAGGTCTTTTCTAGCTCTTATAGTTGATTTTTGAGCCAGAGAAGATCTCTTGGAGCCACTGGTTTGCTACCCTTTCAGGAAGATGAGGCCAGAGAAGAATAGGACACAGGAATTTGAAGCCCCATTCAGCAAGCCCTAAACTTCCAAGGCACGTCAGGGATGACTTCTAAATGGATGCACACCAACTGTTCTGTCTAGGGTTCTAAAGCAATTTTAATTCTAAACAGTGTGGATTGTGGAGATTCCCGGAATTAAAGGGTTACACCAACTTGAGACAGAGATTCAGGGGCTAGGCTTGTGGAGAACTACCAATAAGAAGAAACAAACAAGAAGAGGAGCTTTGCTGGCCAGAGGGGACCAGAGGATCTTGGCGACGAAGCAGGAGACTCAGAATGAGCCAAGCCATCACCTTCCTCACTAGCCATTTCTCACTTGTGACCTTCCCAGTCATTGGTCGCTAAGGTCTCTGGGTGACTTTCCCAATTCTTTGTAACCTAGTTTTGCTTACAATTCATGTCAGAGCTGGAAGTCATTTGGAATACCTACTCTATAAGGTACTTCAAGCTTCCCAAAGCCAAACAGAGTATGAATCACAAGATGAAACACCTAAAACAGGAAGGTCAGAGTTAGACACCCTCTTCATTCCAACACACGCACACACAAACACATACACACACCCTGCCAAATGTATTTATTTCTTTATGCCCAATGGGCCAAATACAATCTCTGGACTTATTATTATCTGTATATTTGCTCTCATTTATCTTATATGTTGAATTGCATGTGCTTTTGTAAACCACCTAAAATTCTTTGAGAAAAAAATCATGCACAGATCAATCACTTAAGAAATGAAAATCAATGAGGTGCCATTTTTATGATGAAGCCCTCCCTCACCCCTCTCAGTGTTTCTCACCCTGTTCTGAGTTCTTTCAGCTCCCTCTAGAAGCACAGCTTCTCTGTTGCCTCTCGTTTCAAGCACACAGGTAATTTCCTGAGAGGACGCCTGCTTTTCCTGGGTGAAACTCCTTCTACATATTTATTCCATTTTTTGCAGTGTCCATTGGCACACATCCAGCCCAGGCCTGGGCCAGGAATACTCCTTTGATACCAAACAAGGGCTGATGTTTTAGCCACCTAGCTTTGTACACTGACCTCTGGAGATTAATAGCAGCAAGATTAGATTTTTTTCACATCTACTAGGCTCATGGTCACGGTTTAAGTAATAATCATTGAGTGACTGAGTAAGTGTCTTTGAAGAAGGTGGTGATGAATGACAGACACTGTACCAGTTCAGGCAGCCTGCTTCACAAAGGCCACCTTCCCCCCAGAGAAAACAGTGTTCTCTGCAAGTCCTGGGCCACCAAGGGACTCATTAACTGTGGGAATTCCCAGCTTCCTTCAGGGCCTGATGCAGAAGGCCCTTGCTGGGTTCAGCAGTCTGCAGGATTTGCAAGCCACCTGCCTGATTCTAAGCCAGGTTTTCCCAGCAACACTGGTGAAGGATAAAGAGAAGCCTGGAACATCTTACCCTCCCAGGAAGACGACATCTCCACCCCAAGCCCGATGCCTTCAGAGCTGAGTAGGAGGCAGGTGCTATAACCAACTCAATGGCCCAGATGACCCAGATGACCCAGATGACCTTGGGTGCCTCACTTACTCTTGACAGTTTTTAGATGAACAAAGCAGCTGTCCACATTCATCCCCAGCAGGGCACTCATATAACCAGATATGGAGAACAACTTACTGAATAATTTCTTCATAAAACCCCCAATCTCTCCTTTACTGTGAAAACACATTACTGAAACCTGGGAAGGATGAAAATACAAACTAGCATTACTTGTTCTAATTTCAGATAGGATGCTAACCAAATGCACCCTTAATAGCCCTGTACACCTGATATTTGCAGGATACAAATTCCGTCCGCTAATCGCTAAGAGTGGGTAGCAGAGGCTGAGGCTTTGGCGACTGATGGATATGGGGTGAACACAGACTACCTTTGTCCTTACTGTAGGAATCTTGACAAGTTCACCTCTCAGGAGCCTTGATTTTCTCACCTGCCAAATGGGAAAAATAAAGGCAACCCTCTTGGCAGGAGACAGGAGATACAATCCCAGTATACGAAAGAGAGGTGATGGGTACCAAGAAAGAAATGCAAATATGTGATGAGCTTTCCCATGGGCTGGGGGCCCATGAAGTCCGGGCGCCTGACTGTTTTGTGTATTTCTGTCCTCAGGTGCTTGAACGGCTGCCTGGCAAGGAAGGGACTCAGGCAGATGACACTGGCTTAGAACCTCCCACGGGCCACACCCCAGGCTCAGTGTTTCACAGGCACAATCTCACTCATCACACAACTAGCTCACCTTACAGATGAGAAGTGAAATATGTCTTGCCATATCAGTAAACAAGGCTATCACAATCATCAGCAATTGTAGCCACTGAGCTGGTGAGCCCTGAGGGCACTCAGGAGGGAAAAAATATCTGCCATCTAGCAGCCATCAGACTGCAGCCACTCCCCATGGTGAGCCCTGAAGAAACTCAGGATGTGAGAACATAGGATGCTAGCCGCAGCTAACCAAAATACATATCAAAGGAATGATTTCAGTGAGCTCAGACTCTTGTTATCTTCCCATACACAGAAAAGTGCTAAATTCTTTTACTTGGGATACTTTTCTTTAANACTTTTTGGACAGTGCAGTGTTAATAGGGTGGTTTCTTATTGTGCTTCCATAAAGTCTTTTAAAAGGAAAAAAAGAAAAGGTGATGGTCCTTCCACACCGGTATTAACATTTTGTGGTAATGAGAAAAAGTTGGGAAATTGATATCTAAATGTTCCCAATGCCGACATTAGTTTCAGTTCTCATCCCCACCCTTGGCTGAGGTGGGCCACACCAAGACTAGTCAGCCTGCCCTTTGGAGCCCATTCATTAGAGAAGGGAAGTGTTTATGTAGCCTCGTCGCGGGAATGATATAATGATCGCCTTCCCTCCCAGAAGCTCTCACCCTGTCTCAGAAAGACGTCAGGGGTTAGCACTAGGCCAGGCTCTGGGCTGATGAGTCACCCTGGGAGAAGGCCAATCATCACAGGAGGAAGGCTGGCTCCCGGGGATTGAAGAAAGGAAATGGTACCTTTCCCTTGGAGGACTGAGGTTGAATCTGACCTCAGTGTGATGGCATGGAAAACCACCTGGCCTTGTCTGGCTGGGGATCCAGGAAGGGAAATAGGAATCCCCGGAGAGGAAGACTCAAAGACAAGTGTTTAGACAGGGTTCTTAGGAAACCTTCACTGTCAGGTCTCCAAGGAGCTCAGGTGAGACAGGTGTGGGAATACTGATTCTTATTTTTCTGCCATGTGTAGGTATGGTTCCATGAAAAGAAGGAGGCAGAAGTGGTGGAAAAGCATACTTTGGAGAAGACTGTGGAGGAGTGAGTCCAACACACTTTGGTTCTTCTCCAAGTCAGTATATCTGCTCTGGCACCCTTGAGGCAACCACTGAATCATGCGGTGAAAAATCTAGAGCCCACTCACATTACTGCCTCTTCTTTCACCATCACCATCACCACCACCTCCAGCCCCACCAGTACTACCATCACTACCACCAGCTACCCTGTGTTGTTGTGTGTTGTGCATTCAGCCCCTTCGGTTGTGTCTGACTCTTTGTGATCCCATGGACTGTAGTCCACCAGGCTCCTCTGTCTATGGGATTTTCTAGGCAAGAATATTGGAGTGGGTTGCCAAGCCCTCCTCGAGGAGATCTTCCTGACCCAGGGATAGAACCTGAGTCTCCTACATTGCAGGAGGATTCTTTACCACTGAGCCACCAGGGAAGCCCAGCTACCCTATAATGCCGCTGAATGATTTGGCTACTGGACACTCAGTTTGATTTCCTAGTGTGACTTGGACAAACATGGTTTCCCTCCACTTGTCTTTCTGACTTACTACCCCACAGGTTGGCTGTGTGTCACCTGTTTTTTTTTTTTTTCTCACTAGGGTTACAAGAGAGATGAAGTGAAAGAAAACCCAGTCTGATTTGATGAACCATAATCATAGTATTCCTCTTTCTGGAACACAGAACTTTTCTGTGANGTCTTTCTGACTTACTACCCCACAGGTTGGCTGTGTGTCACCTGTTTTTTTTTTTTTTTTTTTTCACTAGGGTTACAAGAGAGATGAAGTGAAAGAAAACCCAGTCTGATTTGATGAACCATAATCATAGTATTCCTCTTTCTGGAACACAGAACTTTTCTGTGACTGAAGCTCCTAGGAACTGAACAGATTGGAGACCGTGTCTGTGGTTGTGTGTGTGTCCTGCTCCCCCAGTACGGTGCCGGATCAGTAGGACCCCCCCTGGAGTAGGCAAGCAAGGTTTGTCTGTACCTTCAGGACTGAGGATGAGCTACTGATATATCAACTGCTTTATAGGAAAACATACAGGAAACTAAGCCATATTTTGTGTTACAGTCCCCTGGTGGCTCAGATGGTAAAGCATCTGCCCACAGTGCAGGAGACCTAGGTTCAATCACTGGGTCAGGAAGATCCTCTGGAGAAGGGAACGGCTACCCACTCCAGTATTCTTGCCTGGAGAGTCCCACGGACAGAGGAGCCTGGCAGGCTACAGTCCATGGGGTCTCACAGTTGTATGCAACTATGCAATTAACACTTTCACTTTTCAAGAATTTTGAAGCACTGAAACAAGTAAACTACATCTGGGAATCCCCATCCTTAACTTCTAGAAGGTCAGTCTTAGACTGTTTATAATAATTATTGTAATTAACTTTTAAGAATACCTTACTCTGTCCTAAGCATTTACACCACCATCTCACTTACACCTCATGACAATCCTATGAGGTAAACAGACATATTATTTCTCTTTTATAGACAAAACTGACACAGAGAGGTTAAGAAACTTTTCTAAGATCACACAGAATATATGTCAGAACAAAGATGTGCCCTTAAGGCAGCAGGACTTCAGGGTTTATGTGATTAACTTCCATGTGAATGTTACCTAGGGGCTTCCTGGGTAGCTCAGTGGTAAAGAATCTGTCTGCCAAAGCAGGGGACACAGGTTCAGTCCTTGTGTTGAAAAGATCCCCTGGAAAAGGTAATGGCTACCCACTCCAGTATTCTTACCTGGAAAATCCCATGGGCAGAGGAGCCTGGTGGGCTACAGTCCACGGGGTCGCAAAGAGTCAGACATGAACAAATGACTAAACATCAATGTTACCTATGGATCAAATAAAAGAAACTGATTCAGTGGAATGGCTGCTCCCACATCCTCAAGATCCTCAAGTCACACATGGGGTTGATTCAAGGAATAAAAAGCAGCTGAGTGATTGGGTCCAAAGTCCCAAACCACCGAGGCACAATGCTTTGATTCCAAATACACATGGGAAAGGTCTTCACCTCTTGCATCTCATGAGCTGGATGGACACCTAATTAACAAGCCTGTGCTATTAGTAAGCAAACATACAAAGGGTGGTGAACTGACCACACAAACTCCAGTTGGGGACGCCAAGTTCTGATTGCCTTGGTGTAATCTCTTGCTCGCAGTTAGGACAGCTGAGCCGTGAGGAGGAGACTTGGAGAGTGAACCGTGAAGATAATTTTCACTGGGCACTCTGTTGTCAGAGCTAAGGGCTAGGCAGTAAAAAAATCTCTGCTAAGCAGGAGAAAATCAAATGATCCGCATAACCTAGGAGAGTGGAAAACAGCCAGGGACACGCGGCCCTAAACGGTGGGGAATCTTTCTAAGAAATAGATGAGGGCAAGTGAGTGCTTCTAGGATAAATGAAATAAGATTAAACTGGTTTTACTTGCTAAAATACTAATTCTGATAACTCCTTTTTCCCTTTGTTAAAATTGGACCAAGAAATCAGTGACTTTATTGTTCTGTTTATGCAGCTAAATGGTTACAACTTTCAAAAAGGTCAATGTTCCCTTGTAACATCTTTAAATTAATGTTAAGCCAAATTCACCAGAAAGCAGATTTTGGCGTGACCATCCCTCTAAGAGCCTTATTGTTTGTTCTAATACTGAGCACACCTGTGTTTTTCTTCTGTTAATGGCACTGGAGATCTTGAGAGCTCACACACACACACACACACACACACGTCCTTGATGTGTGCTACAAATAACAGACATTCTACATTGATCATTGGGTATTGCCTTCCATAGGAAAAAAGAGGATCAATTTGAACTGGAGGAAGTGGCTTAGGAGTTAAGACGATCCTCTCTATAACACAACTATAAAGAAATCCCATCCACTCATGATAGATACAGGGACCCCTACTCCACAGAACAAGAGGGTCTTTTTGACTACTTTGGATTAGGAGTAAATAGAATTTTATGTAAAATTGTTTCTATTAACCAGACTTTAAGAACTTAAAGTTTAGTGTTTGCCATTTCATAGTCTTCATAAATTAATGAGTTCTACTTCCCCACAATTTCAACCTGATGGATCAGCCGCTGATGCCTGGAGGGTAACAGGAGAACTTCCTATTGGTGGCAGGTCTAGTCAGTTGCTNGTTTCTATTAACCAGACTTTAAGAACTTAAAGTTTAGTGTTTGCCATTTCATAGTCTTCATAAATTAATGAGTTCTACTTCCCCACAATTTCAACCTGATGGATCAGCCGCTGATGCCTGGAGGGTAACAGGAGAACTTCCTATTGGTGGCAGGTCTAGTCAGTTGCTTTAATCTCTACAAGGATGTTTCATAGCTCCAAGATGTTATCTAAAAGAAAACTTGGAATCCAGCAAAGGTGTGAGAAAAATAACTTTTCTCAGAGATTTAGACAATAATTAAGAGCCAACGTTGGTTTACTTGGCAAACCAAGTGACTCACTTTCTCCATTGGTTTTGCATGTACATTTTTTTTTATATTAGATCTTAAATGTTGTCTTAGATTATGACACTTCCCAAGGCTTCCCAATTCACTTTTTCCTGCTGTTCCTCCTGCAGTCAGTTTTCCCTGAAGTGAGAGCAAGGACCTCAGAATAAACACAATCTTTTTAACAACAAGGTTTCATCTCAGTTCTCTCCAGGACCACCCTATGTGGGAGAAGCCAGTGTCAACTTCCACATGGAAAAGGATGTCTGGAAAAGGCGTCAGAGGTTATCTTCCAGTCTGTTGCTTTACTTGGCATGACTGGAGTCATTGCAACTCTCATGTTGAAAAAGGGTCCAACAATATCCTCTTTCATGTTAGGACACAGGGCCACCTGCATGTCCAAGCTAAAGCAAGAGAAGGGGCATTTGACAGGCAATAAAGTCGGCTGTCTTTCAGATGACCCAGTCTCCTAAGCACCATAAACAGGTGCCTGCGTCACCAGAGAGGAGGCAGTGGCTTCAGCTGGAGAGGGCTGTTCACTCAACTCTCCGTAAATCATTGTGTGCACAAGAGAATAGCCTTTCTATTCAGGTAATGAAATGGAGCATCAGCGTGGAGGAAGGGAATTCTTCCCATTTTGAAGGAGATCAGAGCAGCCCATCAGGGAGTTCAGAGAATATAGAAGAACTGTGTTCTTCAGGAGTGATTCCTGCAGGTTATGGTTTCAGAGCAGCCAAGGCGTTGGGTGATAGGTCAT
Source organism: Neotragus moschatus (assembly GCA_006410615.1). Classification (NCBI taxonomy): domain Eukaryota; kingdom Metazoa; phylum Chordata; class Mammalia; order Artiodactyla; family Bovidae; genus Neotragus; species Neotragus moschatus. Next base: position 284,799 of record SJYA01000579.1, on the reverse strand, counting down.
GAGAAGAGGTTAACGATGGATGCTGCCATGTTTCTAAGAACACTGGAGAGCCTGTTATCCCATAAACCGTAGGAGCAGTTGTAGGACACTGCAACTACTAAAGAGTCGTGTCCAACTCCTTGCAACCCCATGAATCGCAGCACATCAGGCCTCCCTGTCCATCACCAAATCCTGGAGTTCACTCAGACTCACGCCCATCGAGTCCGTGATGCAGGACACTTTAGAAGAAACTAAAGATCCCATAGTGGATGATGAGGGGAAGAAAAAGGCATAAGTTATATTTGTTATGCTTTTTAATCCCAGTTTTATATCTTACATACTTGTACAACTTGACATAAAAATTATTCTGCCTGACTTCTAAGAACTGAAGGCTTGAAGGTCATTCTCCTTTGAGTCAACATGTGACTGTTGCCCAAAGAGACTGTCCATGGCCTCATCAAAATCTAGTCTCCTCCAGAGCAGAAGGAGAATCTAGCCAGCTACCTTTGTGCCATCACAACACAACCTCTATCAGCTGGACTTCTTTGTCTTGTCATGAAACATTGGTTCAGCACAGGTTGAAGAATCATAAGCCTTTGGAGCTAGAAGGTACCCTAGAGATCCTGGCTCAATGATTTCTAAATTGCTTTTAGTAAAAAATAAATTTTTTTCAAATGAAATTTTACTTAAACTTGGAAATATAAAATAAATATAGAAGCTATAATTCAAAATAAAAGCTTGATCATAACTTTTTAAAAATTCTTACCTAATAACAATGGATTTAATTAGGGGAAAAAAATCACCATTTTACAGTCACCAATGAAACAGTGGATTTGGCAATAATTGGAAATGGATGCTGAAAACGTAAGAGGGAAGGTTGATGGGGAACTTTTCAACAGAAGGATCAGGCTGACACCAACTGAGCCATTGGTGAAATTTACCCTTAGTACAGGTGGTTATCAACTGTATTGTGGCTTCAGAGGTAGTGTGACAGGAAGTAGGCACCTAAATCAGGAAACAGAAGACAATTATTTTAAATGAAGGAAAAACTTTTGGTGAACGGTCTCAAAGATTTGAAACAAAATGACATCCGGAAAACAAGAAGAGGTTTCAATGAAAAAGGGAAAAATCAGAGACAAAGAAAGTAGTTAGAAATTAAAATTCTATTCTAACCTTCACTCTGTCTAATCCAAGCAAAGAAGAAAAGATAAAGGAAGATAATGTAGGCTTTACCAGAAAAAAAAAAAAAAGAGAGAGAGAGAAATAGGACACTCTCCATCACTGGGAAGGTGAAGAAGTATAGGGACACACAGAAAAAGAGGAATAAAACTAAACAAATAGAGAAGGTGGAACAGCCGTTTATCTGGGAGAACAAAGGACACCAGAGCTTTGTTTAGATCTTCAGCATTTTCATCACTTCTGGTTTGTCACCACGCATTTTCAGAATATATGGCATACACATGTGTAGAAACAATTTAACATGATGAGCATATTGTAGAAATGTTAAATCAAACAAAAGTCAGTATCATAAAAAGGGAATCCTCGAGTATCTAATAACTCAGCCAGGCTTTTATTTCCAGACCCCCAAATCTCAAAGTCTAGCCTCTATGTTAATTGTCAGCACTTGGTGTAGAAAGGTTAAGTTGCAAAAAAAAACCACTAAAATTCTCGTACAGTGAAGCCAATTCCCTAGAAAATTTTCTATGATCTTAGTTTTTAAAGTTTGCCATTTTTGGATGAGAATTATGCTTGAAATTTTTGTAAAAAGAGAAAGGTGATATATTGAGGAAAACCTTACTCCCACCCCTACCCCCCACCATGGAGTACACCTTCCTGCCTGCAGTATGTTATTGAAAATCCACAGAACATGTCAAAATTGCTTCCACACAGGCTTTGTCTAAAAATGCTTATCAAAGTGTTAGAACCCTTTTGGTAATGTTTGGAGAGATAATATCCAATAATGAACCTTGAGACTGTACGTGATTTCCAGTCAACATATGCACCCATGGATATGACACAAAAGATATTTTCTGAAAGTTTTAATTGTTTACTCCATTTTATCTAAAGACTCTTTGAAGTTTTGATGACAAGCCATAACACAAGAGAAACTTCGTTCATCTGAGACCATCCTCTGGTTAGAAGAGGCTTCAATCTGGTTAAAGTGATTGAGAACATAAAAGAAAGATATTCCTTGAAAAAAAAAATCACAAGTAACCCTTGATTTTAAATGTTTTGTAAGTCCATCCAGGGTCTAATTAAAAGGAGTGGGTGGGCTGGGGAGGGGGGAAGAACATGTAATATATTGAAGCAAAAGGTTTTGTATGTATGAATTCTGGGAAAGGGTACTGTCCAAAATGGAATGGCTGACCCCAGGGAAGTTAGAAGGCTGATGATGTGGAATACTGGAACAGCTCCAGGCTGCACACGCCCCTCCAAGAGTGGCACAGACACTGTCTATTCACAGTGGAGACCTGAGTGCTGAGTGCAGCATTTGTCAAGAGGGGCAGCCCTGGGAGGGACGCATGCTCACAAATTCATCCCTCCCAGTGATTCGATAACCCAACCCAAAGGGCTTGACGACCCCAGCAAACGAACTCCACCTTCCACAGGCCTGAGACACGCTATGTGGAGTTTGCAGAGGAACCTCTGATTTATGGTGGTGAAGCTTTCCTTCCTTCTCAAATAGAGCTCCAGGCTGCTGGGAGGAAAGAAGCCAAATAAAACACTTTCTGTATGCAGACTTCTAAGTCACAGGTGGCATTGGGTGCTTCGTTATGTCTTCAACTTGGTACAGACACATGATCTCTTTCCCTTTAATGTGTTAAAAAAGACTTCCTAGAAATTCAAACATGCCCAGTCTTTACATTTTTCATTTTTTTTCTTTTTCCCCTGTGGAATAAATTGACAGACAGCTTGACTCTAGCATAATGTTTAAGAGAGTGGGTTCCTGAGTACGAATGACAGCTCCAATGCAAAAATGCTCCATGACTTTTGGATATTTGCTTCAGGAATCTAATTCTCAGTTTCCTCCCCCGAGAAATGGGGATGAAGGTCATACCAACCTGAAAAAATTACTATGAGGATTAATTGAGAAAAACTTCATCAAGTTTAAAAATTCCCCTGCCCAGAGGTATTATGGCTGCAAACAACGGAAATAGTAACTCAAACTGGCTAAAACAATAACTAAATGTGTGTTTCATATAGGCTGGAATCCAGAAGAGCAGGCTTCCAGCACAGAATGATTGACAACTTGATGGATTGTCAAAAACCTAGGTTCTTTCCCTCTGCCGTATGCTATTCTTGGCATTGGTTCATCCCAAAGCTGCTTCCTCTCCTGGTCACATTTTGGCTTCCTATGGCAACCAGGACTACATTATTTCTTGTTCATATTCAGTAAGAAAGGATGAGGTTAACCTTCCAGAAGCTTCCAGTAGATCTCTCTCATCCCATTAGTGAGAACTGCATCTCAAGTCCATCCTAAAATTATCCTTGTAAGTAGAATAGGGTCACCATGACTGGAATAGTTATCTCTGGAGGAGAAATGGATGTAGGAAAAGATCATTTAAATACCCAGTAAAGTTTATCTCCTGCTAGCATTATTATCCACATTATGTTGCCCCTATAGGAAATTTTTCCAAAGATGCAACTGATTGTTACTTCAGTGGTCTTAAAGTGGCAAATGGATTTTATTTTTTGTGTCACTTCAGGTTTATTTCCAGTGGTTGTCTAAAGTGGTGCTTAAGAAAGATTCTGGGGCTTCACCTATACCAGGGAAGGGAAGTAAAAAAGTCAGATATAGGGATCAGCCAAGGGTGCAAGCTATGGCTTCATCAATGCCAAGGGCAGAACTGAACAGCTGGACATGTCCATTTGCACTCTTCCTCTGTGCCACATTTTAGCCTTTAGAACACATAGAACTATGTTTTCAAGCCTTTCAGACTAAAACCAGGAGTGCATCTTTACCACTGAAGAATGAGTTTGACAGAATAGCTGGTCTTTCAGATTTCTGAGAGTGTGAGCTTTCTCTACAGACCAATTCAACTACTATTTACTGAACACTAATTCATCTTGCTATTTTGTGCTAGAATCCAAAAGAGGTACAAGACACAAACTCTGTCCTTAAGAAACGTCTAGTCTCTCTTGGGAAAGAAAGCATGTGGACAGTCAAGTGTTAAACAGTAAAAGAAGGCAGCCTAGAATTTAGGGTCCAAGGCGACTGCTAGAGCCATTTTAATTGGCCATGACTAAACTGACCGGGGGAGTTCCATAGTTAACTGCAGTGCCATTTTGCAAATTGGCATACGGGCCTGGCCTCAGTCTGTAATAGAGACTGGTACTTTCCACGGAGCAGGCAGACAGATGGCCTCAGAGTTTTTCAGACTTTGTGGCAATGTCTCCCATGCACTAACTGTAACCACAACCATGACTTTGTATAAATACATCTTCTTCCAGAGAAGGCTGAATCTTGAAGCTTGAGGAGGTAGTTAAGTTTCTAGAGCTCTGAAAGTGTGGCTGTGGTTTTTCAAGGTGCCATCTTTCCACAAGCCCTCAGGATTGACAGCTTGAATATGATAGATCTAATTCAATGGCTCTGTACCCTTGTCCCTAGAGAATATATTATGTAGAGAATGTATTGGAGATTCCAAATTCTTACAATTGCCCATTCCAATGCTGTGTGTTTATAACTTATTTGGAGCAGGTAAGTCTGATAAAAATGTACAGAATAATTGTAACAGTAATATTGACTCGTGCATACACCCTAAGTCGCTTCAGTCATGTCTGACTCTTGTGCAGCCCTATGGACTGTAACCTGTCAGGCTCTTCTGTCCATAGGATTCTCCAGGCAAGAATACTGGAGTGGGTTGCCATGCTCTCCTCCAGGGGATCTTCTTGACCCAGGGATCAAAACCAGGACTCTTATGTCTCCTGCACTGACAGGTGCGTTCTTTACCACTAGCACCACCTGAGAAGCCCCAACATTGACACATCAACAGACAATGAATTCTGAGCAGTAGATAGACAAGAAGGGACATACTCTAAAATGTATTTCTGGTTTACAAGGAGTTCATAATATAGTAAAGCTGACAGGGCTTAGGTATATGGCACAATATGGATGAAGCAGCATATAAGATGACCATCTCTGGTCCAGACCCTCATTGACTCACAGCTGCACTGGAACCACTCCTTCTATAATTCCATATGCTCTACTGCATCCACCAGGGCCATCTTTCCAAAGTACAGCAGTAAGTCAGTCACTTCCTGGCTGGAATATTTACATGGCACCCGGTGCCCACCAAAAAATTGCCCTCTTGACCTTCAAGCACCCTCTAAAATCTGTCCCTCTCTGGTCTTCCCATCTGTTTCCAATAGAGCAGCCCTCTTTCACTAAATCTGTTTACTCAAGAGCTCTGTTTCCAAACTGGTCATGGCTGTCCTGCCTCCCCAGCTTGCTCACCTGTGCCTGTAATACTCTTCCTGCCTCTGCTTATTTAAATCTCATTCTTCTTTGAAGAGGAATGTGTGTTTCCTACATACTTTCCTAAACATACCAGATTACAGAGATAATTCCCTCCCCTGAACTCCAATACCACTGGCATTTCTTACGTAGCACAGTGAGTCATTCTGCATAAATTTTATATAAAGGTCTTGCCTCCCCATCATTTTCTTAGCGTCTTTATTGAATTTGTTACTCTATTGTTTCTGTTTTATGCTTTGCTTGGCCATGAAGCATGTTGGTTCTTAGCTCCCTGACTAGGGATCGAACCTGCACCCCCTGCATTGGAAGGTGAAGTCTTAACCACTGGACCACGTGGGAAGTCCCTCGTCTTCCCATCTTGATTTCCAGTTCCTGGATGTTGAGCACCTTATTCCATTTCTATCTGTCTAAAAGTTAATAAGCACCTCTAAAATGATCTTCAGCAATGCAGTTGATGGAAAAATAAAGCCAGTCATTGACTATAGAGCAAAGGAGACAATCAGAATGGACTAGAATGAATTTTAAGGAGGCTTAGTAGGCAGGTGACTTTTTAAACTGGGTTTGGAAAAAAGTACAGGAATGGCAGAAGGGCCAGCAAGAAGGGTGTGGGTTAAAATGAAGATGGTAGACATGAGAAGTAATGGGTGGATCTGGAACCTGACTGTGTTCTGATAGTTGAACAAAATCAACAGATTGGTACGGAAGTCCGGTGGCCAAATGCCTTTCCCTTTGCATATCTTCTAGATGTAACTTGTTTAGGTCCATGGAGTTGACAATCAGGGCCAAGGGAAAGTCATCATCTAGACTTAAATTCTATCTTATGACCTTTAAATGTGCTTCTTCCATTTAATTCTTTGAAATATTATTTCCTTGGGTGAGGTAACTTTTTTCCAATGGGAAGCTCATTGGTGAGTTTTTTGGCCCTCATTTTTACCTTGTCAGAACAATTGGGCAGAATTGCAAATGTAGATTAATGTTTTAAACAAGTACTTACCCTGGTTTTCATGTCCTCAGGTCCCCTTCAGAAACTCCACATTATAGCAAAGATTCTATGACATCCAAATCTGTAGGTTTTCAGGGATACTGGAGGGAATATCACGAGGTGTGTGCTCATCAAGAGGTCAGCTGGGTTCTGCTGAGGCTGCAATTGAGATCCAGTCTCCTAGCCCTGACCTCAGACCCTTCCCATGCTGGACAATTCAGCCTCAATCACACCTCAACTCTTCCCAGAGTAAACCATCTACTGGGTCCATCCAGCAAAGAGTTAAGAAGATATGCCAAGTGATGTGTGGATTATCTCACTTTTTATGTGTTAACTTTGCCAACTTTCTCCTTCTTTACAATTCTGGATCACCAGATACCCAAAGAGGCTACTCTTAATTCCTCATTTAAAATGTCTTTTCTTCTTTAAGCATTATTGTTCAAACCTGTCCATTAGTTTTGTCTATATATATGGCATTCTCTGAGCATCCATAGTATGACCCTAAATAAAAGAATCGTTGAATGAAAGAACCTGAAATTTCTTAAGGATCTCAGAAATCATTTTATCAAAGCCCCATACTCTTCAGAGTTTACTATGGCCCAGGAAGGGAATGTGGCCTGGCAATTGCTATCTGAATGTGCTATAGTTCTCTGATACTATTAAGAACTAAGATTTTTTTCCCTGCAATTTGATTTGTGTCCTTAATGTAACTGCTATTGTGAAGAACAACTAAGCTCTCTCCATTAATGTAAATGCTTTGTATCCCTCCACTTTATTTTTATTTTTGGTTTCACTGAGTCTTCGTTGTTGTATACAGGCTTTCTCTAGTTGTGCTGAGCAGGCTTAGTTGCCCTATGGCATGTGGGATCTTAGTTCCCCAACCATGGATCAAACCCCGGTACCCTGCACTGGAAGGTAGATTCTTAACCACTGGGGTGTTAGGAAACTTCCAGCTCCCTCTACTTTAGAAACACACTTAGTGCAAGCAGTCAAAATAAGGATTTCACATTTCCATTAAAAAAAAAAAAAGATAAAGACTACACGTGTAGGTTTTACCTGCAGATCATATTATAGCTCGGTGAACCCACTTCCCTCCTCCCTAAAACTTACATAATGTTAAAAAAAAAAAAAAAAAACTTGTTAAAAGGACACAGAGGTGATGAGTCAGGTACCTGCTCATCTGTCAAGGATCAGCTTTCTCTAGAACTTTTCTCAACAGCATTGCTATTGGTATTTTAGGAGAACTGTTCTTTGTTGGGAGCTGTCCTGTGCTCATGTTTATCACCACCCTGGCCTCTACTCAGTCCCTCACCAGAGCACATGGTCCCCCTTGCTGCCCCTGTTCAGTTCACTTCAGTTCAGTTGCTGANAGGATCAGCTTTCTCTAGAACTTTTCTCAACAGCATTGCTATTGGTATTTTAGGAGAACTGTTCTTTGTTGGGAGCTGTCCTGTGCTCATGTTTATCACCACCCTGGCCTCTACTCAGTCCCTCACCAGAGCACATGGTCCCCCTTGCTGCCCCTGTTCAGTTCACTTCAGTTCAGTTGCTGAGTAGTGTCCAACTCTTTGCAACCTCATGTTCTGCAGCACGCCAAGCCTCCCTGTCCATCATCAACTCCCAGAGTTTACTCAAACTCGTGTCCATTGAGTTGGTGATGCCATCAAATCATCTCATCCTCTGTCATCCCCTTCTCCTCCTGCCCTCAATCTTTCCCAGGATCAGGGTCTTTTTAAATGAGTCAGTTCTTCGCATCAGGTGGCCAAAGTATTGGAGTTCAGCTTCAGTATCAGTCCTTCCAATGAATATTCAGGACTGATTTCCTTGAGGATGGACTGGTTGGATCTCCTTTCAGTCCAAGGGACTCTCAAGAGTCTTCTCCAACACCACAGTTCAAAAGCAACAATTCTTTGGTGCTTAGCTTTCTTTATAGTCCAACTCTCATATCCATACATTACTACTGGAAAAACCATAGCTTTGACTAGATGGACCTTTGTCGGCAAGTAATGTCTCTGCTTTTTAATAGGCTGTCTCAGTTAAGTTCAGTCACTCAGTTATGTCTGACTCTTTGCAACCCCATGAACCACAGCACACCAGGCCTCCCTGTCCATCACCAACTCCCAGAGTCCACCCAAACCCATGTTCACTGAGTCAGTGATGCCATCCAACCATCTCATCCTCTGTCATCCCCTTCTCCTTCGGCCCTCAATCTTTCTTTCCCAGCATCAGGGTCTTTTCCAATGAGTCAGCTCTTAACATCAGGTGGCCAAAGGATTGGAGTTTCAGCTTCAACATCAGTCCTTCCAATGAACAGCCAGGACTGATCTCCTTTAGGATGGACTGGTTGGATCTCCTCGCAGTCCAAGGGACTCTCAAGAGTCTTCTCCAACACCACAGTTCAAAAGCACCAATTCTTTGGTGTTCAGCTTTCTTTGTAGTCCGACTCTCACATCCATAAATGACTACTGGAAAACCCATAGCCTTGACTAGATGGACCTTTGTTGGCAAAGTAATGTCTCTGCTTTTGAAAATGCTGTCTACGTTGGTCATAAATTACCTTCCAAGGAGTAAGCATCTTTTAATTTCATGGCTGCAATCACCACCTGCAGTAATTTTGGAGCCCAGAAAAATAGTCAGCCACTGTTTCCACTGTTTCCCCTCTATTTCCCATAAAGTGATGGGACCAGATGACATGATCTTTGTATTCTGAATGTTGAATTTTAAGCCAGTTTTTCCACTCTCCTCTTTCACTTTCATCAAGAGGTTTTTTTAGCTCCTCTTCACTTTCTGCCATAAGGGTGGTGTCATCTGCATATCTGAGGTTATTGATATTTCTCCCGGCAATCTTGATTCCAGCTTGTGCTTCATCCAGTCCAGCATTTCTCATGATGTACTCTGCATATAAGTTAAATAAGTAGGGTGACAATATAGAGCCTTGACGTACTCGTTTTCCTATTTGGAACCAGTCTGTTGTTCCATGTCCGAATTTAACTGTTGCTTCCTGATCTGCATACAGATTTCTCAAGAGGCAGGTCAGGTGCTCTGGTATTCCCGTGTTTTTCAGAATTTTACACAGTTTGTTGTGATGCACACAGTCAAAGGCTTTGGAATAGTCAATAAAACAGAAGTAGATGTTTTTCTGGAACTCTCTTGCTTTTTCCATGATCCAGTGGATGTTGGCAATTTGATCTCTGGTTCCTCTGCCTTTTCTAAATCCAGCTTTAATATCTGCAAGTTCAGGGTTCACTGTTGAAGCCTGGTTTGAAAAATTTTGAGCATTACTTTGCTAGCTTGTGAGATGAATGCAATTGTGCAGTAGTTTGACCATTCTTTGGTATTGCTTTTCTTTGGGACTAGAATGAAAATTGACATTTTCCAGTCTTGTGGTCACTGGTGAGTTTTCCAAATTTGTTGGCATATTGAGTGCAGCACTTTCATAGCATCATCTTTTAGGATCTGAAATAGCTCCACTAGAATTCCATCACCTCCACTAGCTTTGTTCGTAGTGATGCTTTCTAAGGCCCACNTTCACTATTTCAGTCAGCCGAGACGCTGTGAGCTCTTTATCAAACTATATTTAATATTGAGCTTCTTTTCTAAGTTAGACCTTTGCCGATAATGAACCACCTCACAACAGTGGAATAAAGCACTCCTAGTTTATGTGGGTAAGAAATAGGGGTAAGTCTCCGCTGGGTCATTCTGCTCTGCTGGGCAGGGGCTGGTGTCATTTAATCATACTCACAAGGTTGCAGGGGTGGGTTAGAGATTCAGGAAGATTCACTCACATGTCTAGTGTTTTTGTGCTTCTCCGAGTGGCTCCTCTCTCTCTCTCTTTGAAGATAGTAGGCATGAAATATCACAGGATTCCTCAATGGATACCGGTCAGATGTCTTCCACAATGGTTAATTTCCAAAAGCAAAAGAAGAAGATGCTAAGCTTCTTTAAGGCTTGGCATCAAATTGGCACTGTATCATGTCTATCCCTTTCTGTTGGTCCAAGTGAGTCACTTTCAAAAAGCCCTCTCATAGCAAACCCTCTTTGTGTTTAAAATCTTTGGCCTAATGTCTTTGAGCGAATGAACTGAACTGAACTGAACGTCTTTGACCTCTAGACTCAGCCTTAAAGGACTCATGTGATCAGGTCAGCCCCATCCAGATATTAATCTTCCTATCTTAAATGTTAATCTTCCTATCTTAAGATTGAAAGTGAAAAGTGAAAGTGAAGCTGCTCAGTCTTGTCAGACTCTTTGCAACCCTGTGGACTGTAGCTCTCCAGGCTCCTCTGTCCATGGGATTCTCCAGGCAAGAATACTGGAGTGGGTTGCCATTTCCTTCTCCAGGGGATTTTCCTAACCCAGGGATTGAACCTAGGTCTCCTGCATTGCAGTCAGATTCTTTACCACCTGAGCCATCAGGGAATTTCTTCCTGTCTTAAAGTCATCTGATTTTGGACCTTAATTACAGCTGTAAAATCCTTCCATAGCAGCACTTAGATTACTGTTTGACTGAATAACTAGGAGAAAGTGAGTGGTACATGAAGGGCTGGAAATCTTGGGGACTACAGAATTCTGCCTACCAATGTGAGACAACTGGTAGAATTTTTTGTATTTTAACTGACAATATTGTATCAGTGTTAATTTTCTGGCTTAGGTAATTGTACATTGGTTATGCAAAATGTCAACATTCATGGAAACCAGTATGTGGGAATCCTAAAGTATTATTTTAATAATGTTTGTAAATATAAAATTATTTAAAGTAAAAAGATTTAAAAAAAAAAAAAAAGAAAAAGAAAAAAAGAAACCAGACCAGTCCAGGTTCCAAGGGAAGGAGAACAAAGTGCATTTCTTGATGGAAAGAGAGGCATGTGTACAATGGGAGGGAGGTACTGATGGTGGCCATCTTTGAAAACCATTTATCACAGGTTCCATGGCTTAAAAAAATGAACATAAGCAGTTCTTCTCTCATGGAACATGTAATCTGGTGAGTGAGAGAATGTCTATTGGACGAATATTTACTGTGTCTCTACAGAGTAGGCTTCATGGTAATCACAGGAGATGCAAGTGTGACTAAGATACCCACAATATTATAGTTTAATGGGAGATAGCAATTGGTGACCAGTAATTACAACTCAGGGTGTGATAAGTGTTATGGCCAGATAAATACAGAGGACTGAGATAGCAAATGAGACGTAGAGATCACTTCCAATTGTGGAGACCAGAAAATGCATTGTCCATGGGTTAACAGACAAACACCAAGTATTTCCTTCTCCCTTCCACTCCAATACTTTGAAATTGCTCCCACAAATTGAAAAAAGTTATCTGTATGGTTTACTACGGTATTTTCTATTTGAGGGGCTTTCATGTTTCATTGAAGTTACTTATAGAGTAGATTTTTACACGAATATCTTTCTACTAATAAAAATTGCAACTCCTGCTGGAGTCATCATCCTAGATACCTGTTATACTTCTTTTCTCTCTCCAAGGAGTAGCTGAAATTTCACTGGAAATGGGTGTCCCTCATTTCCTGATGTTGTTCAGTATCTCCGATAAGCCAGCATTTGTTTCCGCTGGACGTCTTTCTCTCTCCATGTCTGGATTTCAGCAGTGTGCTGGTTGTTCTCTAGGACACTAAACGGTTCCTCCCTAAGTAGTTAAGTCCAAGTGTTCAGCCTCTCTCATTTTCCCCAGCAGTGGTCTTTGGGAGAGCTACTTTTAACCTATTTCATCAGTGATCTTATGGCTCCACCCAACCTTTAAAAAGAATCACAAATGGTAGGCTGTTATCTATAAATTCATACACAGAAAAACATTTTGGAGTGGGGTGAACATTTTAAGGTCCTCTTTGGTAGAAGTATATGTTCTTAGGACATTTAACAGTTGGAAACTGTGCTATCTCCCTGAGGTGGCAGCCTGAAGAGACTTTCCTGAGGGTTTTGCTGACGGTGTTTGAGTTAAGCTGATCCTCTTATAAATCCTGTTGTTTCTAGAGCATTTGCGAAGGTTGACATGGATGGATTACGGTCTTTCTGCTCCTGACATGTCTTGCCCTTTATCCTTCTGAACATCTACAGTGTCCTAGGGTGCATGAGTTCTAGGGACATGACCTGAAGGTAGTGTCTATGATAATAAAGGTGCAGGTGTCACTTACACTGGTGGAGCAGAGGACCTGAGTGAGTCCACTGTGACACGCTCAGTGACACACAGTGTGAGTGTGTCCACTGTGACATGAAATGTGTGTGTATCCATTGCTACTCTCTTCAGGCAGTAGCCTTAAGGCTTTCCTAGGCACGTTGTGTTAGTACACATATATTGATTAGGCCAGTGCTTTATTTATTTCGTTTTCCCTTTTGATCATGCTGTGAGGTATGTGGGATCTTACTTAGTTTCCTAACCATGGATCGAACCTGTACTCCCTACAGTGGAAGCATGGACTTTAAACCACTGGACGACCGGAGAAGTCCCAGGACGGTGCTTTGTACATAAGACTTTAACAGATACTGTTGCTGGTGTTATTATCATTATAAAGCATCAAATTTAACCCCAGTCATAAAACTCATGAGAAGATCTTCCACCGTTGTTGAACTATATCTATTATGCATCCTCAGAGAAAGGGAGAGGGGATATAATAAGAGCTCTTATTTCATGGGATGAGTAGAGAAAATCTACTTCCACTGTGCTCGGGACATGAAAGGTACTAACTCTGACTACCAGCAGAATCTTCTTCCTCCCCCAGCCAGGCCTATTCTAGCTCTGACTGCTCATTCTCCCAAGTTAAAAAAACCTTCCCCCAGAAATGTACCCACACAGGCTCACCAAGCTACTCATTTCACCTCATGTCACCTGGGTCATATGAGTATAGCTACACAAAGGAAGAGTTTCGATCACTGTCATCTCTGCAGGGTTTTGTCGGTGACTTCAGCTAAGTGAATCACTTATCAAGGCCTGAGCACCACCTCTGCTCACATGCTGGGCCCATACCCTTTCACTTAGGTTTTCACTCAAAGCAAAGTTGGAGACCCAAACTCATGTTTGGGATTCAGAAGATGGGAAACAGAGGCACAGACATAGAGAACAAAGGTATGGGCGTCAAAGTGGGGAAGCAGTGGTGGGAAGAACTGGGAGATCAGGACTGACATATATACACTATTGATACTATGTCTAAAATAGATAACTAATGAGAACCTACTGTATAGCACAGGCAACTCTACTCAGTGCTCTGTGGTGACCCAAATGGGAAGGCAATTCGACAAAGAGGGGATATATATATATACGTAAAGCTGATTCACTCAGCTGTACAGCAGAAACTAACACAACATTGTAAAGCAACTATACTTCAGTGAAAATTAAAAAAAAAAAAAAAAAAAAA